>JAJPUD010009496.1:60563-74028 GCA_023553655.1 Myrmecobius fasciatus
GCAAATATATATATATATATATATATATATATATATATATATATATATATATGTATGAATGTATAAAAGTTGTTGTCTGGTTATCTGATTGATGTAGACTGGAATCAATGAGGGTAAGACCTCAACAATAGGCCATGTCCTCCCTAGCAGGCCAGTGTCTAGATGAACCATAGGGAGGATTGTTGATAGAGAAAGATCAGGAATTATTGTAAACCCTCTGGAAGCACAGCTCTACTCTGAGACAAGCTGCAAGTAGAATTGAGTATCTTTACCCTTTGATTTTGTTCAGGCCTTTTGTTATCCTAAGTAGGCCTTGTTGCCTTATTGGGTGGGGTTGAATGACTTGTTCAAATCCTCTGGCCAACCTCTGGAAACCTAATCTGATGGCCAAGTTATGCTGTCAAGCCCAAGGATATTTCCCTCCTATAAAAGAAGTTACCCGTACCCCAATCCTCTGGCAACTTCATTAGGAAATAAGCCTAATTTATGGAATTGAGGGTTCATTAGGAATCCTCTGAATTATGACAGCAAATCCATTAAGACTTAGAGTGGTGTCTCTTCCCTTATTAATGGGGAGTTCTGTCAGAGAATTTAGCCAGTCTTTCCCCTTTTTGATGGCTAAAACTCCCCTTTCAAACTTAGGTCCTCCAGTCAATGGTATAATAATTACATCTTTCCCTCTTGATTTGTAGGAAGTCTGTCTAGAAATTCTTTTAAGAAGCATCACGACACCAGCTCAAAACCCCAGTATGGTTTTTGGGTCAAACCACTTCTCTCCAACATTTGATAGATGGCATGAGGGATTACTGAAACCCAAATATAATTTGGAGGTTCAGTGCTTTTACACCTAATATCAATCAGTATCCCCAGTACAGAAGCACTTGAAAGGAGAAAAAATAATAAGTTGCAAAAGAAAATTCATCCCCACACATTCTCCCAGAAAACTAAAACAAATTCTTCCAATTAAAAAAAAAAATCACAGTTTGTTCTCTCCTAATCATTAAGAAGGATTTCTAAAACCTTTTCTGATTCATTTTGATGGCATTTAGATCTTAAAATTTTTGAAGGACAATCATGCAAACAAAGAGATTCAGAAGAGAATTTAATAATACTCCAAAGAACAAAAAGGCTTGAATTGAAGCGAGAAAATCTGGCTGGAATAAGAAACCTTACTTAGGTGGTTCACCTCTGATGTGCTGGTTACATTTTCCTCCTTATGTGATCTCAGCAGAATTGCAGTCATCTTATTTCTTAATTGTTGGGGAAATATTAATTTTGGTTCCAGGAGAAAGCAGGAGAAACCAGCTGGATCTCTGAGCTGCAAATCAAGTATTTCAGAGACTGCCTGAAAAAGGAAAGAACAAACTCAGATGAAAATACCTTAGTTGTCACTCACTGGAAAGAGCATGTCTAATTCTAGCATTGGTTTTTTCTTTATATTGAAAGTTGTTCCTAAAACATATTCATTCTTGAACAGCTAAATGTACAAGAGCTTCATTTTACATTTTTTTGTAGTCTAGTAGCAATAACTACAGCAATAGTACTTGATTACTTAAAGACAGGTGAGGATGAAGCTCCTTGGTCCTTAATTTCCATGGCAGAGAGGACTTCTGGTGAGATGCATACTGACAATAAGTAGCCAGAGCTCTGTCTCTGCCCTTATATCTGATAGTAGATCATAGATAGACACAATGTCAGAGAATTGAGAAGTACATTATGGGAAGTCAAGCAGTGGGTGACCCAGACCACAACTCCACCCTCATGGACAATGTGGAAATTGTAATTATGAATGTTTGCCAAACTTGCCAGTATTGTTATTATTAAACTTGTTGGGATAGGTGGAAAACACAGGTATTAACACAATGAGCAAAGGCTTCTTGACAAACGTGGGAATTTAATTGAAATTTGAAAGTGTAATAAAACATATTAACCAATAATTTGGATAGAGATTCAAGTTTTCTCTCTTTTGTGGAAACTGAGTGGTGGTTTAATTTCCATAGAATTATGAAAACTGAATGAAAGAAATACAGAGAAATTGAACCATAAAAATGGAAATTAGGTTGATAGAATGTGGAACAAGGAAATAAAAATTAAAAAGGGCAGGGGACACAGACTTGTAAATGATTGTAAGCACAAGGGGAGAATATTTACACATAATGTGTAGATATATTGATGTGATCAAAGGAGCAGTTTTAGATTCACATGGGAAAATTAGAATTTTCAGAGAGGATAGTAATCAGCCCATAAGGAATTAGGGGAAGGGCTGAACTATGTCCAAATAAAGTGGACACTAAGGTAAGAGTAATGATGGAATGAGGTAGAGATTCACACTCACATGGGGAGAATGCTCAGACCTGATAGGTTGTGACTTCTGGTATTTAATCAATGGGGAGCTTAGAGAAGAACTTGCATTTTGGGTATAAAAAGGACTGATATTGATCCCAAGTGTTCCTATTTCATAAAACATCCATCTGCAGTTATGCCATTAAAAACTTTTGAAAATGCCCCTTTCCTAAGTCCAATGCAATTATTTGTAACACCTTCTTCTAAAGAAATTTAAAAGTTCAATCTTTCTTCCAAAGGAGAATACTTATAATGAGATTGCATTAACTCTCCTCAATCTTAGTCAGACTACACCCAAGTTAATAATGAATTTAATCTAAAGTAGGGAAGCCCAAACTGTTCTGCTCATGCTTGGGTAAGGTATACATTTTTTGAAGTGATAGCCTTAAGGTATGGTTATTATGATGTAGAGATATTTTTTCTTATGCAAAAGAAACTTAAAATTTCATTTTAATATAATTCACCTCCATGAGTCACCTAGGCAAAAGTGTACTCCTTTCTGTTTCCATTTAATTTTCTCCAGTGATCTATCATATCTAACTTTTCTAAAATTCTATTTATCTCCTTCACTTCTTTCTTATTTATTTTGTGGTTCGATTTATCTAGTTCTGAGAGAGCAAGTTTGAGATGCCCCACTATTATAGTTTTGCTTTCTCTTTCTTTTTGCATCTCTCTTAGCTTCTCCTTTAGGAATTTAGATGCTATACCACTTCATTATTTATAGTACCCTTTAGCAAGGTACAGTTTCCTTCCTTATCTCATTTAATTAGGTCTATTTTTGCTTTTGTTTGATCTGAGATCAAGACTGCTACCCCTGATATTTTACTTCACCTGAAGCATAATCGATTCTGCCCTAGCCTTTTAACTGTACTCTAAATGTAGGAATCTACTTTAAATGTGTTTCTTGTAAACAATATATTGTAGGATTCTGGCTTTTAATCCAGTCTTCTATCTATTTCCGTTTTATGGGAGAATTCCTCCCATTCATATTCTCAGTTAAAATGCCCAATTCTGTATTTCCTGCCATCTTATTTACTTAAAATTATGCTTTTCCCTTTCCTTTCCCTCTTTTCCTCTTCCCCAGTATTTTGCCTTTAACTACCACTTCATTCAAACATCCCTCCCCTTTACCACCCCTTCCCCTTTTTTTATTCCTTTCCCTTACTACTTCTGTGTTTATTAACCTCCCAATTTCCTTTCCCCTTTCCACTCCCACTTCCCTATAAGATGAGGCAAGTTTCTCTGTGAAATCACATATGTCTAATAACCTCCCTTTGAGTCAAATCTGATGAGAGTAACATTTGCATAATGTTCATTCCCTTCCCTTCTTTCCCTCAATTAAAATAGGCCTTCTTTGCCTCTTCATGAGATGTAATTTCCCTCATTTTATCTATACAAAAATTGACCATATATTTGGGCATAAAGACCTCAAAATCAAATGTACAAAGGCAGAAATAGTAAATGCAATTTTTTTCAGATCATGAAGAAATAAAAATTGCATGCAATAAAATACCAGGGGAAAACAGGCTAAAAAGTAATTGGAAACTAAGTTATATAATCCTAAAAATGAATGGATGAAACAACACATCATAGACAATTAATAATTTCATCCAAGAGAATGATAATAAGGAAACAATATACCAAAATTTGTGGGATGCAGCCAAAGTAGTTACAAAGGGAAAATTTATATCTCTAGATGTTTACTTGCTTAAAATTGAGAAAGAGAAGATTAATGAATTGGCCTAACAAATCAAAAAGCCAGAAAAAGAACAAATTTTAAAACCCCAATTAAATGACAAATTTGAATTTCTAAAAATAAAAGGGGACATTAATAAAATTAAAGTAAGAAAAGTATTGAATTACTATATAAAACTGAGTTGGTTTTATGAAAAAAAAAACAAAAGATAAACTTTTAGTTAATTTAATCAGAAAAAAGAAAGAAAAAAATCAAATCGTTAGTCTAAAATTGAAAAGGGAAAGCTTTCCATGAATGAAGAGGAAATTAAAGCAATAATTAGGAACTATATGTCAATAAATTTAATAGTTGAAGTGAAATGGAGGAATAATTACAGAAATATAAATTGCCTAGGTTAACAGAAGAGGAAAGAAATTATTTAAATAGTCCCATTTTAGAAAAAGAAATAGAACAAACTATTAATCAACTCCCTAAGAAAAAATCTCCAGGGCCAGATGTATTTACATATGAAATTTATCAAACAATTAAACAATAATCAATTCCAATACTATGCAAAATATTTGAAAAAAAATAAGGAAAGATGGAATCCTACCAAATTCCTTTTATGACATAGATATGGTACTGAGACCTAACCCACGTAGGGCAAAACCAAAGAAAATTATAGAACAATTTCCCTAATGAATATTGATGTGAAAATCTTAAATAAATTATTAGTAACAAGATTACAGAAAGTCATCCCCAGGATAATACATCAGAACCAAGTAGGAATGCAAAGCTGGTTCAATATTAAGAAAACTCTTAGCATAATTGACTATCTCAATAACCAAAATACAAAAATCATATGATTATCTCAATAGATGCAGAAAAAGCATTTGATAAAATACAACATCCATTCCTATTATAAACACTAGATAGTACAGGAATAAATGGACTTTTCCTTTAAATTGAGCAGTAGCATTTACTTAAAACCATCAGGAAGTATTAAATGTAATGGGGACAAACTAGAACCATTGCCAATAAAATCAGGGGTGAACTAAAGTTTCCCACTGTCACCATTACTATTCAGTATTGTACTAGAAATGCTAGCTTTGGCAATAAGAGAAGAAAAAGAGATTAAAGGAATTAGAATGGGTAATGAGGAAACCAAATTATCACTCTTTGCAGATGACAAGATGGTATACTTAGAGAACCCTAGAGAACCAACTAAAAAACTACTAGAAACAATTCACAAGTTTAGGAGAGTTACTGGATACAAAATAAATCCTGATAAATCATCAGCATTCTTATATTCTACCAACAAAGTTCGGCAGCAAGAGAAACAAAAGCTACAAAAGGGATACAAAGTTATTTAAAATAACCATTGATAACGTAAAGTATTTGGAAATCTATCTGCCAAGGCAGTCAGGAACTATATGGACACAACTACAAAACACTTTTCACACAAATTAAGTCAGATCTAATCAGTTGGAAAAATATCAAGTGCTCTGGGATAGGTTGATTGAACATAATAAAAATGACAATACTTCTTAAATTAATCTACTTATTTAGTGCCATACTAATCCAACTCCCAAGGAATTATTTAAATCTAGGAAAAAATAATAACAAAGTTCATCTGGAAAAACAAAAGGTCAAGAATTTCAAGGGAATTAATAGGAAAAAAAATGCCAGTGAAGGTGGCCTAGCTGTGCCAAACTTAAATTATATTATAAAGCAGCAGTCATCAAAACCATTTGGTACTGGCTAAGAAATAGAATACTTGATCAGTGGAGTAGGCTAGGTTCACAGGATAAAATAGTCAATGACTATAGCAATCTGCTTTTTGACAAACCCAAAGACCCCAGCTTTTGGGACAAGAATTCACTATTTACAAAAACTGCTGGGAAAATTGGAATCTAGTATGGCAGAAACTAGGCATTGACCCATGCCTAACACCATATACCAAGATAAGGTTGAAGTGGACTCATAATTTAGACATAAAGAGTAATATTATGAGTAAATTAGAAGAACATAATGTAATTTACCTCTCAGATATGTGGAGAAGGAAGGAATTTGTGATCAAAGAAGTAGAGATCATTATTGATCACAAAATAGATAATTTTCATTATATTAAGTTAAAATTTTTTGTGCACAGGAAATCAATGCAGACAAAATTAGAAAGGAAGGAATAAATTGGGAAAAAATATTTTACATTCAAAAGTTCTAATAAAGGCCTCATTTCTAAAATATATAAAGAATTAACTCAAATTTATAAAAATTCAAACCATTCTCCAATTGATTAATGGTTAAAGGATATGAACAAACAATTTTCAGATGAAGAAATTAAAACCATTTCTAATCATATGAAAAAGCTCTAAATCATTATTGATTATAGAAATACAAATTAAGACAATTCTGACATACCACTATACACCTCTCAGATTGGCTAATATGAGACGAAAAGATATTGATGAATGTTAGAGGGGATGTGGGAAAACTGGCACACTAATTCATTGGTGGAATTGTGAACTGATCCAACCATTCCGGAGATCAATTTAGAACTATGCCCAAAGGGGTATCAAACTGTGCATGCCCTTTAATCCAGGAGTGTTTCTACAGGACTTTTATTCCAAAGATATATTTAAGGAAGGAAAGGGACCCACATGTGCAAAACTGTTTGTGACAGCCCTATTTGTAGTGGGTAGAATCTAGAAATTGAGTGGATGCCCATCAATTAGGGAATGGCTGAATAAAATACGGTATATGAATGTTATGGAATATTATTGTTCTGTAAGAAATGATCAGCAGGATGATTTAAGAGAGACTTGGAAATACTTACATGAAGTGATATTAAGTGAAATGAGCAGAACCAGGAGATCATGGTACAAATCAATAACAAGATTATGCAATGATCAATTCTGATGGATATGACTCCTCTCAACACTGAGATGATTCAGGTCAGATTCAATGATCTTGTAATGATGAGATTCAACTACACCCAGAGAGAGGACTGTGGGAACAGTGTGGATCACAACATAGCATTTTTACTTCTTTTATTGTTGGCTTAAATTTTATCTTCTTTCTTATTTTTTTTTCCTTTTTATCTGATTTTTCTTGTGCAGTTAGTTAATTATATAAATATGTATCTCTATCTTGGATTTACACATATATTAACCATGTTTAACATATACTTGATGACTTGCCATCTAGAGGAGGAGTGGGAGGAAAGGATGGAGAAAGTGGAACACAAGGTTTTCCAAAGTTCAACGGGGGAAAAATTATTCTTGCATATGTTTTGTTTTGCTGAGGTAATTGGGGTTAAGTGACTTACTGAGGGTCACAAGTTAGGAAGTATTAAGTGTCTGAGATAAGATTTGAACTCAGGTCCTTCTGAATTCAGGACTGTTGCTCTATGCACTGTGCCACCTACCTGCCCCCTTGAATATGTTTTAAAAATAAAAAGCTTCAATAAAAATTAAAGAAAGAAAAAATAAAAAAAAAATCCATCTCCAATCACATTGACCAATTGGATTTGATTGTTATTTTTTGGTCAATGGTCCATGTACACTTCTGTAGGGTAAACATGCCTGCTCACCAAATAACCATACTTTTATTAGTAAACTATTGGCCTTAGTAACAAATGAAGAAATTACCCACAAACTCTTGGATCTTTTTAAATGTCAGAAAATGTAGAATAAAGAATAGATGAAAAAGGAGAACATTAACAGGTCAAAGACTAAGGTTTTAGAACTTCCTCAAAGCAGGAAAGCCACAGACAATAAACATCAATCAGGATGCTCTGAAGAAAAGAGAGACAAACTGAAAAAAAGAAAGAGAAGGGAAAGGAAGAAGGAAGAGAAGACAAGGAACAGGAAATGGAGGGAGAACAAAAATAAGTTTCATTCTGACCAGAAAGACAGAATTCTTAGAATCTATAGGAGATAAAAAGAGCAATTGGAAAAGCTCAACATATCAGAGAAACAATGTCAGGAGAATGAAATATCTAAGTTTCTCTCAAGCCAGGGACAAAAGTTACAAACTGTTGAAAAACCATATGAGGTAGTCATGGAGTAGGGGATAAAATATCAATAAAGGCAGAGGTGCAGTAAGATTACAAGTTAAAATCCAAGGCCTGTTCCACAACCTTTTCAAGGTGTCTTTCTTGTTGCGGGCAAAGAAGGCCTGAAAAATACTCTAACTCTCTAATTGTCTACTGGAAAGCATTTTCTCCTTCCAAGTCCCTAGATGTAAAACTGAGATAGAAGACACTCACCTGATTGTTCAGTACTTCTAGGATGGAGGAAAGGGCTGAACCAAACAGACTGTGTCACTTTGTACTTGTGTGTGCATATGTGATGGCGCAGGCAGATCCCATTTAAAAGGATTGCATTATGTGAGCCCATCTGTCTCCAGAGGTGTGATTATCATGTCATGGGCAGTACCAGTGACATCAGTCTGCCAAGGGAAAAAGGGACTTATCTGAAAAAGTAAACTTTTCTCCTAGCAGAAAATGCCTTCAAGAATTCCCACTGATTGAGAATTCCCCATCATCAATCACTAATGAACCATGACAAGGATCAAGTCATTAGGTAAACTCCAAGAGGAGATGAATTTTCTTGAACTCTAGGAGAGTAGAGATGTAGCAGCAGATTTTAGGCACCCAGGAAGTCCCTGGGAGACGCCTGGGCCACTTTGCTCTGCTTGCGGGCAGGTGCTTTGGCAGATCTGCCTTTGGTAAAAGGTGGATTGAGAGCAGCTGAAAGCCTGGTCCTAGTGCGGATCTAGCTGCCCAGCCTCAGACCGGAAGTCAACTCGGCAAACTGCCCCAGGGGAAATTGAAACTGAGGCAGATTTCCCTGCTGATGACAGATACCTCAGCTCAAAATCATGAGCAAGAAGCAGAAAAGAGCTCTCACCATAGACAGCTTCTGCGAAGAGAAAGTAGGGCAGTCCCCAGATCATGAGATTCTGAAAACAATCCCAGATGAAGCCACAAAGGCGGACTTAAGCTGGTCTTCTTTTCAGAAGGCATACCTGGAAGATTGCACAAAGAATCTCAAAAGAAAACTAGAAGAAGAATGGGGAAATAAATTGAGATCAGTGCAACAGAGATATCAAAAACTGGAAAACAGGACTGGTGAATTGGAAAAAGAAAACAATTCACTGAAAAACAAAATTGGTGAATTGGAAAAAATCATCAATTCACTGGAAAATAAAAATGGTGAATTGGAAAGACAGCAATTCACTGAAAAATAAAATTGGCATAATGAAAAAAGAATGCATTGAATCAAGAAATTCAATTGGCCAGCTACAAAAGGAGCTAAAAAAGATAACTGAAGGAAATAATACTCTAAAAATTAAAATTGAACAAATAGAAGTAAATGACTCAATAAGAATTCAAGAATCAGTCAAACAAAAATAAAAAATGAAAAAATAGAAGAAAATATGAAATATCTCCTAGGAAAAACAACTGACTTGGAAAACAGATCTAGGAGAGACAATCTAAGGATTATTGGACTCCCTGAAAGCCACGATGAAAAAAACAACCTTGATGCTGTCTTCCAGGAAATCATGAAAGAGAATTTCCCTGATGTTTTAGAATCAGAAGGCAAAATTGGCATTGAAAGAATTCACCGATGACTACCTGAAAGAGACCCCAAAATTAAAACCCCAAGGAATATCGTGGGCAAATTTCAGGACTATCGCACCAAGGAAAGGATATTGCAAGGAACTAGAAAGAAACAGTTCAAATACTGATTAACTGTAATTAGAATTACACAAGATCTGTCAGCTTCCACATTAAAGGATCGAAGGGCCTGGAATCAGATATTCCGAAAGGCAAAAGAACTTGGATTACAGCCAAGAATAAATTATCCAGGTAGAATGAGCATCATCTTCCAGGGAAGAAGATGGTCATTCAATGATACAGGAGAACTTCACCTATTTCTAATGAAAAGACCAGATCTGAACCAAAAAATTGACCTCCAAATACAGAACTCAAGAGATGCATAAAAAGGTAAAAAGGAAAGAACTCTTGAGAACTATATTTCTACTATAGGTATCCTTAAAGAATGGGGGTATAATTTGATTTTTCTTTGACAATAATGGAAAAGAAATTAGAGGTGGAAGGGATACCATACTGAAAAAAGGGGGGTGGGGTGGGGAAAGGAGGCAAAATAAAGTAAAAATAAAGGAGTTAAAAGAAGGCAAAATCTCATAAAGTGACATAGAAGATCTAATATAAATGAGGGAAAGAAGGGAGGGTGATGAGTATTGTGTAAACCTTACTCTCATTAGATTGGACTCTAAGAGAGTATATCAGACACATTTGGCTTCAAAGAAAGGCCTGACCCTCCTTGTGGGAAGGTGGGAGGGAAAGGAGGAAAGGAAAGGGATAGACTAATAGGATTAGGGGAAAGGAATAAAGGGGAGGGAGGGATTCCAAAGGGGAGAGGACTGTTGGTGGGAGGTGGTCATCAAAAATAAAGTCCTGGGGAGGGAGGAAGGGAGAGAGGGGAAAGGGAAGAGAAAATCATAACTCTGGGTAAATAAGATGGCAGGAAATACAGATATAGTTATTTTAACTGTGAATGTGAATGGGATGAACTCTCCCATAAAACGGAAGTGGGTAGCAGACTGGATTAAAAGCCAAAATCCTACAATACATTGTTTACAAGAAACACATCTAAAGCATAGAGATACATACAGAGTGAAGGTAAAGGGCTGGAGCAGAATCTTCTATGCTTCAGGTGAACAAAGAAAGTCAGGGGTAGCAATCCTTATCTCGGATCAAGTAAAAAAAAATAGATCTAATTAAAAGAGATAAGGAAGGAAACTATATTTTACTAAAGGGTTCCATAGACAATGAAGTGGTATCAATACTAAACATATATGCACCAAGTGGTATAGCATCCAAATTCCTAGAGGAGAAACTAACAGAGATGCAAGGAGAAATAGACAGTAATACTATACTAGTAGGGGATCTCAACTTTGCTCTCTCAGAATTAGATAAATCAAAGCACAAAATAAATAAGAAAGAAGTTAGGGAGGTTAACAAAAGGCTAGAAAAGTTAGGTATGATAGATCTCTGGAGGAAATGGAATGGTGATAGAAGGGAGTATACTTTTTTCTCAGGGGTTCATGGAACTTATACAAAAATTGATCATGTGTTAGGGCATAAAAACCTCAAAATCAAATGCAGAAAAGCAGAAATAGTAAATGCATCCTTCTCAGTTCATGATGCAATAAAACTCACATGTAATATAAGGCCAGGAGAAAACAGACCACAAGTTATTTGGAAATTAAATAATCTAATCCTGAAGAATGAATGGGTGAAAGAGCAAATTATAGACACAATCGAAAATTTTATCCAGGAGGATGACAACAATGAGACAACATACCAAAATTTGTGGGACATGGTTAAAGCGGTTATAAGGGGTAATTTTATATCTCTAGATGCTTACTTGCATAAAACAGAAAGAGAAGACCAATGAACTGGGCTTACAATTAAAAAAGCTAGAAAAAGACCAAATTAAAAACCCTCAATTAAATACCAAATTGGAAATTCTGAAAATTAAAGGGAAGATCAATAAAATTGAAAATAAGAAAACTATTGAATTAATAAATAAAACTGAGTTGCTTTTATGAAAAAACCGACAAAATAGATAAGCCTTTAGTTAATTTGATTAGAAAAAGGAAAGAGGAAAATCAAATTATTAGTCTCAAAAATGATAAGGGAGAACTTTCCTCCAATGAAGAGGAAATTAGAGTAATAATTAGGAGTTTCTTTGCCCAACTTTATGCCAATAAATTTGAGAATGTAAATGAAATGGAGGAATATCTACGAAAATATAGATTGCCAAGTTTAACAGAAGAGGAAATAAAATTATTTAAATAGCCCTATTTCGAAAAAAGAAATAGAACAAGCTATTAATCAACTCCCTAAGAAAAAATCTCCAGGGCCAGATGGATTTACATGTGAATTTTACCAAACATTCAAAGAACAATTAATTCCAATACTAGATAAACTATTTGAAAAAATAGGGAAAGAAGGTGTAGTACCAAATTCCTTCTATGACACAGAAATGGTGCTGATAGCTAAGCCAGGTAGGGAGAAAACTGAGAAAAAAAACTATAGACCCATTTCCCTAATGAATATTGATGCAAAAATTTTAAATAAGATTTCAGCAACAAGATTACAGAAAGTCATCCCCAGGATAATACACCATGACCAAGTAGGAGTTATACCAGGAATGCAGGGCTGGTTCAATATTAAGAAAACTATTAGCATAATCAATTATATTAATAACCAAATTAATAAAAATCATATGATTATCTCCATAGATGCAGAAAAAGCCTTTGATAAAATCCAACACCCATTCCTATTAAAAACACTGGAGAGTATAGGAATAAATGGGCTTTTCCTTAAAATGATTAGTAGTATCTACTTAAAACCTTCAGCAAGCATCATATGTAATGGAGTCAAACTAGAACCATTCCCAATAAGATCAGGAGTGAAACAAGGCTGCCCACTGTCACCATTATTATTTAGTATTGTCTTAGAAATGTTAGCTTTCGCAGTAAGAGAAGAAAAAGAGATTAAAGGAATTAGAGTAGGTAATGAGGAAACCAAATTATCACTCTTTGCAGATGACATGATGATATACATAGAGAACCCTAAAGAGTCAACTAAAAAACTACTAGAAACAATTCACAACTTTAGTAAAGTTGCAGGATTCAAAATAAATCCACATAAATCATCAGCATTTTTATATATTACCAATAAAGTTCAGCAGCAAGAGATACAAAAAGAAATTCCATTCAAAATAACTGTTGATAGTATAAAATATTTGGGAATTTATCTGCCAAGGGATAGTCAGGAACTATATGAACTGAACTACACAACACTTTCCACACAAATAAAATCAGACCTAGTCAATTGGAAAAACTTAAAATGCTCATGGGTAGCCCGAGCGAATATAATAAAAATGACAATATTACCCAAACTAATTTACTTGTTTAGTGCCATACCAATCAAACTCCCAAGAAATTATCTTACAGATCTAGAAAAAATAGTAGCTTCCATGCATTCTGTTTTCCTTCTTAGGTTGTTTTTTTTCTTCTTCTCTTTCTAGATCTGATGTCTCTTGTGCAGTAAGATAACTGTATAGATATGTATACATGTATTGTACTTGTCATACAATTTATCCTATCTAGCATGAAAAAAAAAAAAAAGAAAAAATAGTAGCAAAGTTCATTTGGAAAAACAAAAGGTCAAGAATTTCAAGGGGATTAATGAAAAAAAAAAAAAAACGCTGATGATGGTGGACTTGCTGTACCAGATCTAACACTATATTAGAAAGCAGTGGTCATCAAAACCATTTGGTACTCGCTAAGAAATAGAGTAATCGATCAGTGGAATAGGATAGAATCACAAGACAAACTAGGCAA
>JAJPUD010009497.1:11204-35898 GCA_023553655.1 Myrmecobius fasciatus
GCTTTTTGATACAAATATGTTTAGTAATGATTTTACTTTTTTGTCTATGGTATCTCTTAGCAAAATGTAGTTTCCCTGATTATTTCACTTAATTAGATCTATGTTTGCTTTTGCTTTGTTTGAGACCAAGATTGCTATCCCTGCTTTTTATCTTAACTTCAGCTGAAATGTATTAGATTCTACTCCAGCCCCTTATTTTTACCCTGTTTGTGTCTCTGTTTCAAGAGTATTTCTTTTAGACACTATATTGTTTGATTCTGCTTTTTAATCCATTCTGGTATTTGCTTCAGTTTTATTGGTGAGTTTATCCTACTCACATTCCTAGTTATTATTTTTTTTCTATTTTACTGCTGTTTATTCTTCTCATTCTATCTCCCACCTTTCCTCCTCAAAAATCTGTTGTGCTTCCAATCACTACATCCCTTAATCTACCCTCCCTTCCATTAGCCCCCCCCCTTTACTTAGCTCCTCCTCCTACTTCCCTGTAGGATTAAATATTTCTGTACCTAATTTAGTGTATATGTTATTTCCTCTTGGAACCAAATCCAATGAGAATAACATTCAGCTCCCCTCCCATTTTCCCTTTTATTGTAAAAATTCTTCTTTTTTAATATGAGAAAATTTCCCCATTCTACTTTTCCCTTCTCCCAATGAATCCTTTTTTCTCATAACATCACTTTTTTTTTGAAGATCATCTCAAAATAATGGACTCATGTCTGTGCCTTCTGTCAACATAAACTCCTTTTAAACTGTTCTAATAATGATAAAAATTCTTAAAAGTTACATGTATCATCATCCCATATAGGAATATAAACAGTTTATTGAATTCCTTATGATTCTTTCTTATTTACTTTTTTATGCTTCTTTCCCTCCCTCCCTTCTTCTTCCCTCTCTCCCTCTCCCTTCTCCCTCTCCCTCTCTCTCCCTATCTCCCCCTCTTCCCCTTCTCCCTCCCTCCTCTCTTCTCTCTCTTTCTCCCCCTTCTGTCTTCCTCCTCTCTTTCCCCCTTCTCTCTTCCCCCCCTCTCTCCCTCCTCTCTTCCCCCTCTCTCTCTCCTTCCCTCTCTCTCCCCTCTCTTTCTTCCCTTTCTCTCTTCCCCTCTCTCAACTGGAATTAACTGAATTGGCCACAAAGCTAGTAAGTGTCTGAAGCTGGAATTTAATTCTATGCTTCTCTTGAATCTTCTGTCTGAATGTCAATTTTTCTATTCAGCTTTGGTCTTTTTTTTTTTTTTTTTAGGAATGCTTGAAAATTTGTTATTTCATCAAATATCCATTTTTCTCCTGAAGGATAACATCCAGTTTTGCTAGATAGGTAATTCTTGCTTGTAATCCCAGCTACTTTGCCTTTTACATTATTTTATTCCAAGCCCTCTATTTCTTCAATATGGAAACTACTAAATCTGTGGCTCCACAATATTTGAATTGTTTCTTGTTAGTTGCTTGAAGTATTTTCTCTTTGACCTGGGTGCTCTGGAATTTGGTTACAATATTCCTAGGCATTTTCATTTTGGGATTCTCTGTTGGGAGATGGATTTTAGATTATTTCTATGTCTATTTAATCCCTTGTATCTAAGAAAAAAACATATTTAAGCTTTTTCTTTTATCATAGATTTCAGGTCAGGTAATGTAATAATTATTTTTTTATTAAAGCTTTTTATTTGCAAAACATATGTATGGGTAATCCTTCAACATTGACCCTTACAAAGCTTTCTGTTACAAATCCCCCCCCCAGTCCCCACCCCTCCCTTTGATGGCAGGAAGTCTACTACATGCTAATTATGTTAAAATACTTGACAAATCAAATATGTGTATACATATTTTTACAGTTATCTTGCTGTACAAAAAAGTCAGATCTACAAGAAAAAAAAATCTAAAAAGGGAAACAATGCAAGAAAACATCAATAGAGAGCATGAAAATGTTATGTTGAGGTCCACATTTCATCTCCCTCTCTCTGGGTGTATATGGCTTTCTTCAGTGAACAATTGGAGATGGTTTGAAACATTTCATTGTTGAAGAGAGCCATGTCCATCAGAATTGATCGTCATATAGTCTTGTTGTTGCTGTGTATAATGATCTCCTGGTTCTGCTCATTTCAGTCAGCATCAGTTCATTCAAGTCTCTCCAGGCCTCTCTGAAATCATCCTGCTGGTCATTTCTTACAGAGCAATAATATTCCATAACGTAACATAATTTATTCAGCCATTCTCCAATTGATGGGCATCCATTCAGTTTCCAGTTTCTAGCCACCAGAAAAAGGGCTGCCACAAACATTCTTGCACATGTGGGTCCCTTTCCTTCCTTTAAGAGCTCTTTGGGATATAGGCCCAGTAGAAACACTGCTGGGTCAAAGGGTCTGCACAGTTTGATAACTTTTTGATCACGGTTCCAAATTGCTCTCCAGAATGGTTCCATTCACAGTTCCACCAACAATGTATCATCCCAGTTTTCTCACATTCCCTCCAATATACATCATTTTATTTTTCTGTCATTTTAGCCAATCTGAGAGGTGTACAGTGGTATCTCAGAGATGTCTTAATTTGCATTTCTCTGATCAATAGTGATTTGGAGCATCTTTTCATATGACTAGAAATAGTTTCAATTTCTTCATCTGAAAATTGCATGTTCATATCCTTTGACCATTTATCAACTGGAGAATGGCTTAAATTCTTATAGATTTGAGTTAATTCTCTATATATTTTAGAAATGAGGCCTTTAAGCCCTTTTTATAGTGGCAAAAAACTGGAAATTGAAACGATGCCCATCAATTGGAGAATGGCTGAATAAATTATGGTATATGAATGTTATGGAATATTATTGTTCTGTAAGAAACAACCAGCAGGAAGATTTCAGAGAGGTCTGGAGAGACTTGCATGAACTGACGTGAGTGAAATCAGCAGAACCAGGAGAACATTATACACAGCAACAAGACTATACGATAATCAATTCTGATGGACATGGTTCTCTTCAACAATGATGTGATTCAAACCAGTTCCTATTGTTCAGCGATGAAGATAGTTATATACATCCAGAGAGAGGCCTGAGGGAACTGAGTGTGGACAACATAGCATTTTAATGCTTTCTGTGAATATTTCCATGCATTTTGTTTTCCTTCTTAGGTTGTTTTTTTTTTTCTTCTCTCTTTCTAGATCTGATGTTTCTTGTGCAGTAAGATAACTGTATAGATATGTATACATATATTGGATTTGTCATATAATTTAACATATTTAGTATGCATTAGCTTACCTGTCATCTAGGGATGGGGGGTGGGAGGAAGGAGGGGAAAAGCTTGGAACAAAAAAAAAGTTTTTTGCAAAGGTCAATGTAGAAAAATCACTCATATGTTTTGTAAATAAAAAGCTTTTAGTAAAAAAAAAAGAAATGAGGCCTTTATCAGAACCTTTGAATGTAAAAATGTTTTCCCAGTTTATTGCTTCCCTTCTAATCTTCTTGGCATTAGTTTTGTTTGTACAAAATTTTTTTAACTTGATATTATCAAAATTATCTATTTTGTGATTAATAATGATCTCTATTTCTTCTTTGGTCACAAATTCCTTCCTCCTCTATAGATCTGAGAGGTAAACTATCCTATGTTCTTCTAATGTGCTTATTTTTTTTATTAAAGCTTTTTATTTACAATATATGTGCACTTCTAATTTGTTTATAATATTCTTTATGTCTAGATCATGAACCCATTTAGATCTTATCTTGGTAAAAGAGGTGTGGGTCAATGCCTAGTTTCTGCCATACTAGTTTCCAATTTTCCCAGCAGTTTTTGTCAAATAGTGAGTTCTTATTCCAAAAGCTGGGGTCTTTGGGTTTGTCAAATACTAGATTACTCTAATCATTGACTATTTTGTCCTGTGAGCCTATCCTATTCTACTGATGGACTACTCTATTTCTTAGCCAGTACCAAATGGTTTTGATGACTTCAAGCAAGAGAGAAGGGGATTTTTTTCTTTTTCTTCTCATAGTGAGCATAGTGGCCCATATTTTGAGCTCATGGAAGTGGAAGCATATCCTTTTTTATAAGTGAACCTAAATCTCTGGCTGTCCTGTTCTGGTTTGTATTCCACTCTCCTTCTGTTACTATTCTTGACAGCTACCTCATAAGTCCAAGAGCTCTTGGGTGCCCTAATTTGTGCCCGGTGCCCAGGAAAAGCTGCTTTCTACAACATTTCATTTCTAGGAAGTGAAGATAACCAACAAAATGACTGAAGAGTCATGCTTAGCTAGTCTGAAGATTTTTACCTTGTGATCTGATCACACACTGTAGGTCTGAGGTAAAATAAAATATCTGTTCAACAATTCCATTGAATCCCTTTACTTTTGGAAAAATAATGTTGATGGTGATAGGTTATGAATTTATGTTTTAAATATTTGTTAATGCACATTAAATAATATTTTGTGTTTTAAACATTTCTTTTGGTGAATAGAAATAAGTAATTATTCTATGACTATGATCTCTTTATTATATAATGACTCCCTTTTCTGAGAAGAGATCCTAGTGGGGATGCAGGGCAGGTTCAATATTAGGAAAACTATTAACATACTTGACTATATCAATAAGCTAACTAACAAAAATCATATGATTATCTCAATAGATGCAGAAAAAGCATTTGACAAAATCTAACACTCATTCCTATTAGAGAGTATAGGAAAAAATGGAGTCTTCCTTAAAATGATCAGTAGCATCTATTTAAAATGATCAGTAAGCATCATATGTAATGGGGACAAACATCATATGTAATGGGGACAAAATAACCATTATTTTCTTAATACTAAGTTTGAATATTTAAAATTCTTGCTAATCTAGTTTGTTCTACTTCTCATTAAATAAATAGTATCAAATAATTTTTGATGAGTATTGCTTTATAACATAATTTTAGATTTTCATGTATTATTCTTTCATCTACCTTTTTCTACAATAATTTCACTTTAAATACTCAACTTTTAATTCTTCTAAATGGATTTTATTGTTTTTTTCTAGCTCTTTAAGACAATCTATTGATAATTTGATTGGTTTAATACTAAATTTGTTCACTGATTAAGATATTATAACTTTTTTATCATGTTAGTATAACACAAACTTGAGCTATGAATATCCCTTTAATTTTTTCATTATTATTATTATTATTTTGCTGAGGCAATTGGGGTTAAGTGACTTGCCCAGGGTCACACAGCTAGGAAGTGTTAAGTGTCTCAGACCAGATTTGAACTCAGGTCCATCCTGACTTCAGGGTTAGTGCTCTATCCACTGAGCAACCTAGCTGCCTCTATATCATTATTTCTTAAAAGAGTATTTTATAATTATATTTTTATGTCTTGGTAGATTGACTATAAATTTATGAATTATTTTGATTGTGATTTCTCTTTTTATTATTTCCTTTTGGATTTTATTATTGCCACATAGAAGTGATGATTTTTGTTGATTTATCTTGTATTCTGCTTCTTTATTGAAACTATTATCATAATTCATTTCTTTGTTAATTCTAAGATATTTTTAAAAATAAAGCAAACCATCATATAATCTGAAAAAAAAAAGGACCATGTCTAAGTGCAAAACCCAGAAAGCCTGTAAAAGGTTAAAGGGGACTATACCATTAAGTTGGTTGGCTCTCCAAAAGCCCCCACAATTGTGACTCATAACACACTTGAGGGAATTGCAAATCAATCTTTACTGATGCAGATGTTGCTTTTGAATTGGGAATGAAATAAATCTGAGGCAAGGGGGAGGAGGAGAAAGGTCAGAGAATGAAACTGCCTCTCAGTCTCCTTAAATTGTTATCATCCTCTCACATGAAGGGATCTATTCTGCTGATCAGAATTAGATCCCAGCAGCCACTAGCAGGTGGCTCCCATAACCTGATCCAACCCTTCTGGAGAGCAATTTGGAATTATGCCCAAAGGTTATCAAACTGTGCATACCCTTTGACCCAGCAGTGTTTCTACTGGCCTTATATCCCAAAGAGATCTTAAAGGAGGGAAAGGGACCCACATGTGCAAGAATGTTTGTGGCAGCCCTTTTTGTAGTGGCAAGGAATTGGAAACTGAATGGATGCCCATCAATTGGAGAGTGGCTGAATAAATTACGGTATATGAATGTTATGGAATATTATTGCTCTGTAAGAAATGACCAGCAGGATGATTTCAGAGAGACCTGGAGAGACTTGCATGAACTGATGCTGAGTGAAATAAGCAGAACCAGGAGTTCATTGTACATGAAAACAACAAAATTATATGAAGATCAATTCTGATGGATGTGGTTCTTTTCAACAATGAGATGATTGAAGTCAGTTCCAATGATCTTGTAGTGAAGAGAGCCATCTATACCCAAAGAGAGCACTGTGGGAACTGAGTGTGGATGACTTGCCATCTAAGGGAGGGGGTGAGGAGAAGGGGGGGAAATTTGGAACAAAGGGTTTTGCAAGGGTCAGTGATGAAAAATTATTCATGCATATGTTTTGAAAATAAAAAGCTTTAATAAAAAATGTTAGGGAAGAAAAAAGAAGAAAAATTGCACATATTTAACCTATATTGGATTATTTTTTGTCTAGGGGAGGGGGAAGGGGACAGGGAGGGAGAAAAATATGGAACACAAGGTTTTGCAAGAGTGCATATTGAAAACTATCTTTGTACATATTTTGAAAAATAAAAAGCTATTATTAACAAAAAAGAAGAGATCCTGGTGACCCCTCCTGGGGATACCCTTAGGTATGAGCCATTTTGAGCCTTTGTTTTATGGATTTTTATTCTGGAGTCCTATTCCATGGTGAGGATATAACAAGTCTGAAAGAAGACAAAAAATTAATATCCCTCTTTAAGGAGTCAGGCTGTCCCTCTCAGAATTGAACTAAGTTTTTTGTGAGTCCATATTTAAAGCTCTTTGTGAAAGCAACATCTTCCATCCTAGGCTTCAGGTGATAAAAGAAAAGAATGAGAAAAAAAAAATGAAATCGGGGATAATAGCTTGTAAATGATTCTTTAATTAGTGAAAACAACTCATAAATATTCTCTTGTTAATGTTCGTTTTAAAAATTCTCCTTGGTATATATGATATGTATTTGTTGTAGAATTATAATTTTTCCTCATTAACAATTAGCTAGAAAGCTACCTTTTTGATAGTTTTTTCTGTGGTGTGTGTAATTGAACTGAGAGATGGAACATTCCTGTTCTACTCCATGGGATAGGAAGGGATGGATGAACTGCAATGAGAAATTCTAGAGAAAGAGCTACAGTGAAACATAGGGATGCTGTATTGGGGAAGGAATATGTTGCCCTCCCTTCCCTACTCTACCCCCAAAGTGAGTGCTCTGGATCAAAAAGATTAGAATATTACACAAATCTATAGCATATTACTAATGTGTCTTTTATAGTTCAGTCATCATTGGATTATATTTGGTTTTAGTATATTTACCAATTTGATAGGCATAGGGTGGAATCAGCATTATTTTAATTTGTATTTCTTTGATTGAGAGTTTCAACCTTTTTTTCAAGTGGTTGTTGACAATCTATGGAGACAAGTGAGATTTGTTTTGGCAAAAATGCAGCTTAAAAGTCGGAGATTTCTTGGCTTGCTAGAATGCATAATAGAATCATGAATATAGAAGAGGCCCTACCAGTTTCCATTAGCCCTTTTGTTCTTGCCCTTTGCTTCATCTGTATGCCAATCAGGCAGTTTCTTCACCCCAGTCTCCATACAGCTCCTTTGGGGTTTTGTTGTAGTCTTTAGAAGAGGTTTTGGGGATCTTGACCGAAAAATCAGATTTAACAAGATTTTTAAAGGATTTTCTTTTTCTTTTCTTAAAAAAAACCAAAAAACATTTTATAGATTTTTTTCCCTCTATATCAACTACATTTTTAATGTGTAATAGGGGACTGCCAATGAAGGGCTTAGTCCTGGAATAATAGGTTTTACCAGCTGCCAACAGATGTAGGAAAGTAGGACTGGGGAGCTTGCTTCTGGAAGTATGTGATGACAAGTGATGAAGGGGCCATGTTCTCTTTTTCAGAGCATTAACAGCAATTCTGTGACTGTTTCTTATCTTCCTGTCTGCTTACTGGGTTCTGAAGCCTTTTTGATTAGCTGTTGAACTGGAACTGTGAATGCTTCCAAAAGGCACTAACTGGCCAACTGGTGCTAAGTGCCTTGAGCACATAATATTCTTGGTTCTCTCTCATGATTGTGTTTTAATCTTTCCTAATCCCAGATAAATGAGTGTAGGAGACTCTGCTATGACTTCTGAAAGATCAGAAGAGCTAATGGAAGAAGTGGAATCTGTACTTGTTTGCTGGTTGCCTAATGAAGAGTAATGTGTCAGTGACTATTGTAATCCAGCCTAGCAATGGATTGACCAGACAGACAGCTGAGATGTAAGTCTTTGCAAGGGAGCAATTTGTTCATTGGTTATATCACATTTGGAAAGGAATTTAATGGAACAAAGTTTTAGTAGCAACCATATTAAATTTGAGTCTGCTTTCCCCAGGCACTGAGGTGATAGAGAGAACAGTATGTCTTTAGGGAAAGTAGCTTCAAACTCAACACGGTTGCTACTGCCATAATAGGTAGTGGGAGTGGGAAAGAGATAAATTTATACTTCCTACTTATAAGTAAAAAAGTAGCTTTACAAAAACTAATTTACATTAATTGCCTATTGGTGATAGAGAGGAGATAACAATGCATTAAATTATATTGGGTATTCATCACTGATGACTGATACTGGGAAAAAAACACTAGAATTGGGACTTAAGTTATTAGCATTGGAGAAAACCTCGATGACTCTCTGGGATATCACTAGAACTCTACAGGGGGAAATGTAGCCAGTTATGCTTTGAGGACTTGCTAGTGTATATGTGGACTAGAAGAATAAGTTTAGAATCTTGATACATGATGTATCTGCACTTCCAGAGTCAAACCTTATAATAGAGAATAGAAAAAAGAGGAAAAATTTCAGAAAAACTAACACATTTCAAGTTCTATATTACCTAGGTAAAGTGTTCTACATCCATAGTCCCCCATATAATCCTCCTCTATAAAGAAATAGGGGAAAAAACCTTTTCTTATTTCTTTTTTGGGGTCAAGTTCAGTCATCATATTGCAGCAGTTTCTTTATTAAAATTTTAATTAATATCTTTCATTTTTATACAATTCATATTTGTGAATTTAGCTTTCTGAACTAACCATTATTATTATTACACATATTATATGTATAATATATATAATATATAATTATATACACATATAATTATATATTATTATATTATAAGAACCATACCTTATAATAAAGAACAAGAACAAAAAAGAGAGAAGCAAAAAAAATTTAGCAAAATGAAACAATATTTTTAAAAGTCCGATATTAAATGTTGTGTGGACTATGGCCCTTACCTTTGAAAGAAACAAGGAAGTATATTTTTATATCACTTCTTTGGAGTCAAGTTCAATTGTTATAATTGCTCTCCATTCAAATTCAATTTCCATTTCCATTTCCATATTGTAGTTATTGTGTGTGTGTGTGTGTGTGTGTGTGTGTGTGTGTGTTTTCTGGTTCTGCTAACTTTACTTTGAATTATTTTATATATGTCTTCCTATGCTTCTCTACAGTTATATTTATTGCTTCTTGCAGAAAAGCAATACTCTATTCCATTTGTGTGCCCCAATTTGTTTAACAACACATTGAGGAGCATGCATTTTGTTTCCAGTTCTTTGCCTTTTCTAAAAGTGCAGTCATACATAATTTGGATCATCTGAGTCCTTTCTTCTTTTTCTTCTTTTAAAATCATTAATCTCTTTAGGACATATGCTTAATAATGGAATCTCTGGGTCAAATAGTATGGACATTTCAGTGACTTTGCCAAATTTCAAATTGTTTTCTAGAATGGTTGTTACAATCTACATCTCTACCAATAATGGGGAATTAGTGTGCCCCTTTTTCACAGCCTTCCCACATAACTATTCCTATCTTTTATCACTTTTGTCAGTTTGCTACATGTGAGGTAGAGACTTCCTGTGATTTTGCTATGCATTTTTATTGTCATTAATGATTTGGTGAATTCTTCCATATTGTTGTTAATAGTTTGCAATTTCTCTTTTGAGAACTATTTGTCTATATCCTTTGACCTTATATCTTTTGGGGAATGGGTTTTGATTTTATATATTTCTATTAGCTGCTCATGCAAACACAAACAAGTGTATATACACACACATCTAATCTATTCTATCTTTTGTATTTGCTTCATCCTTTGTTTGACTAGGAATCTGCCTTCTAGTCATAACAGTGAAAAGTACCTGACCTGGTTTTCTCCTTCTTGTTTTTTTAATGGCACATCCACTGATATTCAGGGTAAAATGATTAGGTTCAGATTGACATCTTACACCACATTTCACAATAAATTTAAAATGGTTATGTGAGTTAAATATAAAACATCATAACATTAAAAAAATAGAGGAGAAATAGAATATATGCCTTTTATAGATGAATTAACCAAAGGCAATTACAAAAGATAAAATAATTTTGATTACATGGATTTGAAAAGCTCTTGAATGAATAGAATTAATCTAGAAAAAAAGGGGAAAGTAGCTGGCTGGAAAAAATTCTTGTATCAAAAATCTATGATAATGGTTTAATACCAAACATATATAGGCAACTAATAGAAATATATATGACTAAAAGTCATTCTCTAATACACAAGTGGTCAAAGAATATGAACAACTTCCAATGAATTGGAAATATTATAAACTACATAAAATAATGATACAAATAAATAATTAGATATAAAATAAGTTTAAATCAAAACAAGTCTGTGGATTCAATTCACATTTAGCAAATTTCCAAGATTACAAAAATGGGAATGGTTATAGTTAGAGATGATGAAGACAGATATATGCACAATGCTGGTGAATTGTTGGTGGAGCTGTGAAATTGATACTACCATTCATTTTGGAATTAGGCAAATAAAAGTAGTTAAAATGTTGAAATGCCCATAACTATTTGCCCCAGAGATTCCATTATTAAGCATATACCCCAACACAATCAATAATAAAAAAAAAAAGAAAAACCCCACATGTACCAAAATATTTATGGCAGCACTTTTAGAAGTGGCAAAGAATTGGAAACAAAACAGATGCCCCTTAATGGGCAGCAGGTAAATAGCCAAACAAATTGTGGTACATCAATGTAATGAAATATTCTTGTGCTATAAGAAACAACAAAAATGGTGAACACAGAGAAGCAATGAAAGATGTATATGAAATGAAGCAAAGTGAAGCAAGTAAAGTCAGGAAAACAACATACACAAAGACCTCAACAATGTAAATGGAAAGAACAACAAAACCAATAAAAACTGTTAGGAAAATATATGGATAAGCTTTGCCCCAAAGGAGACATATGAAAACACTTCCCCAACTCCTTTGAAGGGGTGGGGAATATTGCATATATCAAAATTTTCTAATGTACTGCTTGATTTTGCTGAATTTTTTCTTTTGTTCATCCTTGGTTCTGTGTTGGAGTAGAAAGAAATGTAGATGATATAGAATGAAGAATAGCAATAAAAATCTATTTTAAAAAGTATTCAGGTAAAATAAAATATCTAGCCCTAAATTAGACAGCTTCTGGAATCCTTGACACCAAGAGAAAACTGGTCAAAAGAATAGACTAAATTTTGACCTGGAGGCATCTGCTAGCTTTTGCTGGTTGCTTGATCTGTGGCTCACAGCCCTTTACTATATAAACGTGTCCGCTTGCCCTTGGCAAATAGGCTCCTACTAGACTCTAGATTTCAACAGATGGCCGGACAAAGTAGCAGATGGACCTTAAGATGCTAAGTAGCTAAATTCTGGCAGATAGTAAATAGCTGACACCCAGTGGCTAGCTGCAGAGTGCAGCTCTGAAACCCTCATGCCAGCAGAAGGGCACAGCACTAATAACAGAAAAGCAAAAACAAAATATGACTATTGATGCCCACTAGAGAGCAGAAAAGAGCAATTTAAATGACATTTATATAGGACAGTGTTTCTCAAACTCTAGGTTCTCCCTCCCAATAACTTTTACTTACGTGGATTATTCACATCTATTCACATCTAAGTCTAAGTATTATTGGAATTATTTTGATCTTGTAGACCCTCTTGAAAGTGTTTCTGAGCCATATCGAGAATCAGTGATGTAGTGAATCTGTACTTCACAAGCACTATGCAGATGTGAGTTGTTCTGGCTGTTCATGCATCCTGGGCACAAACCACATGCATGCTCTTCCATAATGTACTTTGGACCCATGTTCTAGTCATGTTTGTTTCTTGATCACATATGCTTTGTATATGAGATTATGTGGGCATCGGGAAATTTTTTTCTGTTTATTTGCCATGCTTTTTGATTAAATATTTGTTTTTGTTTGTGGTGGAAGTGGGGGAGTGATGGTGGTTTGCATTGAACTAACCAGTCCTCTGGGTGGCAAATAAAAGCATACACATTGCTGAATATTCTTGAGTTATTATTTTGATATACACACCGTGACCCAAACTTGTTTAATTATAGTGAGCAGTATCAGATGAGCCATCTTTTTTTTTTATTTTTCTTTTGAGAATGGGAGAACAGTTTGAGTAACAGTGAATATCATATCTAATATCTAAATGTATACATATTTATCATATCTAGCCACTTGGGGGAGTGCTTGAGCAAGGCAAGGAATCCTAGGACAGCAAAACAAGCTTCCTAATCAACTAGTGTACTGAAAGCTCATACATACACAGTTGCTCTATTTCTCCCACAACCACTCTTATCAGGCTCCGCAGCCACAAAACAGAAATAGCAGCACAAAGTGCAAAATAATTGTCTGCTCCGCGCAATAGTGTGTATTCATTGGCTTGTGGTCTTTTGAGGTTTCTATGAAGTTATAGGGACTCAGATGCCCCCCCCCCAAGCTAATTAATTAGAATTTACAGTCTCCAATTAGCTCACGCCTACCTTAGCCCGAGGCTAAAGAAAACAATCAAAATCTCCTTTCCTCCTAAGGTTCCTCTCCTCCATACTATTTGATGCGATCATCCTGGAGTCTCTGAGTAGATAGCCATCTAGTTTCTTTAATAGTAGCTTAAATAACAAAGAAACTGAAGGCAAGGGAAGCGGACCTCAACCGTAGATTAACTACAACGGCTTATAAACAGTGCCTTTTCTCCCATTCTCTTAACTGTAGTCTGGCTTCTCCCCTCAATATTAAAAAGAAACTGCTCTCTCCAAAGTTATCAAAGATTTTCTCCCACCACATCACCCCACCCAGCACCGAATTTTAATGTTTTTCTTTTAAAGATTTTTAATGTTTTTAAAGAAAATGGTTTTCATTTTAAAATATTTAAAAATGTTTTATAGATAACTTTTTTATATCACTATCGTATTGTTCTTTCTGTTCCTTTTCTTGTAGTTACTGTGCTTATTGGTGTTCGGTTTTTTTTTTTGTTGTTGTTGTTTGTTTGTTTTGTTTTGTTTTGCCCTGCTTATTTCACTCTGAATCAGTTCATGTAGATCTTTTCATGATTCCCTATATTTATCCCATTAGTTATTTCTAACATCCTTGTAATATTGTTAACATTCATGCACCACAATTTTTTTAGCCATTCCCTGGACAATTTTTTGTTTCCAATTCTTTGCTATCACAAAAAAAGTGTAACTGTAAATATTTATGAGCAACCAGGATGTGAAATGGATTTGGAATCTTGAAGACTTATCTTCATAGTTCAAATCTAGCCTCAGATACATACTTAGCTGTGTGATCCTAAGCAAGTCATTTTATCTTTGCCAAGAAAATATTAAACTGGATCATTCATAATGAGTCAGACAACTGAAATGACAACAAGATCATAAATATTTTGTTGTATGAGAGTTTCCTCCTTATAACCTATTATGGAATCTTTGGTTCAAAGAATATGAATATTTTAGTCTATTTGCATGATTCCAAATTGTTTTCCAAGATGGTCATATTGATTTATGGCTCCACATATAATACACCAGTATTGTGATCTTCCTATAACTCTTCCAACATTAATATTTTCTATCTTTTGACATTTTTTTTCCAATTTTGAGGAAGGTAAACTTTTAGGGTTATTTTGATTTGCATTTCTCCTATTATTAGTGATTTGGAGCATTCTTTAGTTAACAGTATACAATTCTTCTTTTGAGAACTGTTTATTCATATCCTTTGATCTATTATTGTGACATATATATCTAATGGTCTTTTCTAATCCTCATCCTTTGTGACTTCTCTGCAGTCTTTGGCATTGTCAAACTCCCTTGATATTCTTTTCTCTCTAGCTTTTCATGACACTAGGCCTCTCTGAAATCATCCTGCTGATTGTTTCTTATAGAACAATAATATTCCATAACATTCATATACCATAATTTATTCAGCCATTCTCCAATTGATGGGCATCCACTCAGTTTCCAGTTTCTAGCCACTACAAAAAGGGCTGCCCAGCACCAGAAGTTACCCAATCACTTTCAAAAAACTCCAGTAGTTCTCTATTACTTCCAGGATCAAAGCTCTTTATAACCTGTTCCTCTCCTGTACTCCAATCTTCCTATACTTCATTCTTCATTTCCCTATGTACTCTTGAATCTAGTGACACTGGTCTCCTCAATGTTTTTCTTGAATAGTACATTCTCTCCTGACTGTGACCATTTCTGACCTGACTGTGACTGTGGCCATCTTACAGGTATAGAATGATCTGCTTCCTCATCTCCATTGCCTGCCTTTCCTGGCTTCCTTCAAATCCTAACTAAAATCCCATTTTCTACTAGAAGTTTTTCCCAATCCCCCTCAATGTTAGTGTATCCTCTCTGGGTTTCCACCATTTTATCTTCTATATGGATTGTTTGCACAACCTTATTTGCATATTGTCTGCCCCATGAGACCATGAGCTTCTGGAGAATAAGTGTTGGTTTGGGGTTTGCTATTTTTAATTTTATCTTTCTTTAAATTCTCAGAACTTAGCATAGTACTTAATTGACTTAACTTTAACAGGGATCATTAAAAAAAAATTCTCTTCTATTCTCTTTTCCTCTGAGGGGATAAATAAGAAATGAATTGGACAGCTGGGTGCTGAAGGGGTCCAGGTTGCTTGGGAAATTTATATTCATTGCCTTACCTTGAAATTGTCTCTTTAGTTTGCATCTGGCCAGTCACTACCCTCACATGATGACATAGTTCTTTCTTCACTACTTCCTTCTTTAACTCAAAAACAACTTTAAGGCTTCGAGATTGTTTAGATCTTGATCCTGGGTCAGTGCCTCAAAGTAGCTCCTCCAGCATAATTATAATGCCTTGTTTTTAATTTTTATTTATTAATTTTTTTGGCAAAGCAATTGGGGCTTAGTGACTTGCCCAAGGTCCCCAAGCTAGGAAGTGTGAAGGGTTAAGTATCTGAGACTGCATTTGAAGGTCCTTCTGACTCCAGTTGAGCCATCTTGAGCAATAGATATCTGTTCTCTCATTTCTCCACCACCTCCTTTCTTCCATGGCCACTCTTGCAATGGTATGCTGGATCCAGCTTGAATTGTTGTTGATTATTAAATTTTTAGTCAGAAATTGTCAATGGCTACAAATGAGGCCTTGATTTTTAAAAATTTGGGGTCTTTCAAAAAATTGTGTTCAGGCATTTTTTTAACCCTTGGAGAGCCCAGTTATTTAACATTAATCAGCACACTCCTGTATTGCTCTATAAACATTGTTGGAGCTAAGCAGGAATATAGTAGAATGCTCAGAAAATAAAATTATCACCAGACTAGAGGCCTAATAATGATGATGATGATAATCACCATTATATAGTGCCTTAAGGTTGATAGAATGTTTTATCCATTATCTTATTTGAGCCTCATAAATGCCCCTGGCTCAAGGTTTATCAAAATAATCTTGGCAACTAAGAGTATATAGGTGATGTTGGCCTTGTAGGAGAGAATCTCCATTGTTGTTGTTCATCCTCCCTTTTCCGAATAGGATCTGACACCACAATGTGATGAGTGATATCTTGACTTGCTAGTAAATTGGATTTTAGTGAGGCACAATTGGGAAATGTCTTCCAGAATCATCGAAGTCCAAATGCAGGACAAAAATTGAGACGATTGGCGATGGTACGGGCTGCAGTTGATGTTCATTTGGAAGGCTTTGGAAAGAAGGGTGCTCCCAGGGTTACAGATTAAATAGGTATTATTATTAGTACTAGCATTTAGCTTTGCAAAGCACATTATATGTGCTATCTCATTTTCACCACCCCATGAGACAGGTGCTATTATATCTCCATATTATAAGTGAGAAAACTGAGGATGAGATAGGTCAAGCCACCTGCCCAGGGTTACACAGCACTTTGTAGTTAACAGAATAACAATTAGAAATCATTATAGCTATCCCTTTACTGGGTTTCATTCCATCATAGTGCAGTGCAGCCAGAGGTTCATTTTTATCTTTATTATTCCTAGCACATAGTAGATGCTTCAAAAATATTTATTTCCTACCCTTCTTTTGAGGAAATATTCGGAGTCGGAGAACCCGGCCTTATTCCTTTGCCGGCAGGTGGCCCGCCCAGCGGCGGAGGACTGACCTGCACCACTTCCTCGCCCCGCCCAGCCCCAGAGGTAAAGTGGATCGATTAGATTTGACAGCTAGTCCGGGCCAGGAGGATACCTCGGCCTCGGGCGTCCTCCGCTCAGACACGCCCCTTCTAGAGGAGAGCTACTGACCTAGCTGCTGGTTGGCTGATTCAGCGCTGACTCCAGCCAATCCATTCACGGCAGGTAAGAAGTCTTAGAAATAATAGAATCGAAGCTCACCTCCTTCCAGTTCCCCCCGCCCCCACAAACACCCCCGCTCTCTCTAGTCAGTCAGCCTGTCTTTCCGTCCCTCCCTCCGTCCATCTTATTGTCAGTCCTCCCGCCTGTCCGTCAGTCCGTGGCACTCATACATACTGCCTGACATCACGTAGAGCAATAGGAGTCCGAGACGCCATGATAGACAGAAGGAAGAACCAGTGAAACGTGTAGACGTAAGAGGGTGGGGCGAGGCGGCTGCCCGGTTCAGGGCGGAAGCGGCTGCTCTCGGGTTAGGGCCGAGGGACGAAAGATGGCGGCGACGTCGCTGCTCTTTCAGTTGCTATGGCCTCTGTTCCTGGGATCGCTGTTGTCCGACTTGCCTGCCTGCGTCGTAGGAAGCTTGAACCTGGAGGAGCTGAATGAGATGCGGTATGGCATCGAGATTCTGCCGCGGCCTGTCATCGGGGGTCAGGTGAGCCTCGGGGGAGCAGGAGCAGAAGCGGGAGTGTTGGGGTGGATGGGGTCAGGGTCTGGGATGCAGCGATCGGGGAGGGAACGAAAGGAGGCTAAGGAGCCCGAAAGTGGAGAGAGGACAGGAAGGAGGATCCTGGGAGACGTCACTCCATCCCTCTGTGAATGAGGATTGGGGACCTCAGACACCATACAACAACAGATCCTCCATTTTACAGATGGGGAAACTGAGTCCCGCAAAGGGGATTCACGATCCCTCACTCCCGTTGTGAGTCGGAGTCAGGAAGTGAGCCTGGCCTCTGCACAGGATGTACGGAGCACAACCCGTGCGCACGCTGCCCTTGCCATCTCTTCCCTCCCACAGGCAGCTGCAGACCAAGTTACCATTTTCCTCCTTGACTGCGTTGTCTTCCAGGCTTAGCTAGGATGTCCCTGTTGTCATCATTTATCTCTGTCATCTGCTGTCCTTCTATTCCACCCCCCCCAAATCTATGCTCTCCTGTTTCAGAGCCAGTCTTCAGAGGTCGTGATTGTTTCCTCCAAGTACAAACAGCGATACGAATGCAGATTACCAGCGGGAGCCATTCACTTCCAGCGGGAGCATGAGGAGGAGGCCCCTCCTTATAAAGGGCCCGGAGTCCCTGAGCTGCTGAACCCCATGAGAGATGCACCCTGCCTAGTGAAAGTGAATGGGGCTGGAGGAGGGAGCTGAAGGGCCTCAGAAAAAAAAAAAATATAGAATGACTGGTTGAGTGGAAAGCCTGGAGGGTTGGCTGTTGAGGAAGGAGGATTGAGGGCCTAGGTCATAGACCGACTACCCAAGAGTAGATAATCCTATACTCAGAATAGAACTCAAGCATAATCTAATAGAGTGTTGGGTTATAAAAAATCAGAGTATTATGTTGAAGATGGAGATTTTGGGGGCTGCAGATAGAATTAAAAGTTGAGGGTCTCTAAAGAAGTGAGATGTGGGAAAATCTATTGTTTCCCCATCTCATGAAAGGCAGAATGATTGGGGAGGGCTGAAATGTCAGCTGGAGGAAGCTTTGAAGGAAGATCTGGAGACAAGGGAGGTGTAGTAAGGGATCTTCTTCCAGGGAGAAGATGAAGGATTTCCTGCTGAGGAAGGTATAAAAAGGATCTTAGGAGATGGGCAGACTCCTCCCCACTCCCCCACAGCCTTACTGATTGTTAACTTTGTCATTGTTAGACCAAGGACTGGTGGACATATGAATTTTGTTATGGACGCCACATACAACAATACCACATGGAAGGTGATTCCTCTAATTCCTTAACCCTCCCATTAAGTTCTCTGTAATACTATATGAAGGATAGTTCACTTTATTCTGACCTCTTCTTTCAAAGAGTAACAATTCTACCCTTTGGTATTTCTTACAGATTCAGAGATCAAAGGTTCTGTTCTCTATCTTGGATATTATCAATCTTCCTTCAACTGGGATGATGAGACTGCCAAGGTAGTGGTGTTTGACAGATTGTGAGGGAAAATAAGGACTGGGTGGGAGCCTTGAGAACTCTGGGGAATAGGGAATGGACCTGGGTTAGGCAAACTAGCTTCTTAGGGTTGAATGACCATTCAGATTTAGCTCCTAAACCCTTTTTCAAATATCATGGCATTTTCAGAGCTGCCCCTTCCACTTTACGACATTTCCTCCTCTTAAACTCTCTTGCTTCTTCTGTACATTAGGCCTCCAAGCAACACCGCTTGAAACGTTACCACAGTCAGAATTATGGAAATGGCTCCAAATGTGACCTGAATGGTCGACCCAGAGAAACTGAAGTCCGGGTGAGTTTGAGGAAATGGAAGCCATCTTTCCCTTTGACAAACCATTTGAACCTTAAGGAGAGAAAGCAGAATTGTCTCCTAAGGGCCATTTCTCCTACATTTAATGATCCTCTGGCTTGTCATTCTGGTTAGTTCTCTAGATAATGAAGGTTTTTATTCCCCTTTTCAAATCTCCCCCTCCTTTTACCCCTCCCTAATAGCAACAATAAACCCCACATTACTTCATTCCCTATCTTCATCCCTTTTGAATCCCTGCTCTCTCCTGGTCAGTTTCTGTGTGATGAAGGTTCAGATGCTTCAGGTGACTACATTGATCGGGTGGATGAGCCTCAATCATGTTCTTATGTGCTGACTATTCGGACTCCCCGTCTCTGCTCCCATCCTCTTCTTCGACCTCCTCCAAGTGCTGCCCCCCAGGCTATCCGATGCCACCCTACCTTACAGCCAGAGCAGTATGGAGCATACATCCAGGGGCAAGTGTGTGAGTCTCTGGAGGACTGCGACATAATTAGGAGAGAGGAATGGGGAAAAGGAATATTTTGAACACCTAGTCTCTTGTCCTCTCCAATTAATTTCCCTTTTTATTTTTTTTCCAGTAGATGCAAAGCAGAAAATTGAAGAAATCTCTGAGAAGCTTCACAACCCAGACCTTGAAATGTGGAGTGAGACAAAGTTTGGGGTCCTCGATACAAAGGGAACAGGTCATATTTCCTCTCAGTTATCCTGTGAGGTGGCTCTTTCCTGCCAGTTATAGGAACCCCTGGGAAGGGAAGGGGGTATCACATATCATACTCCTTTGTTTCACTGGTTTAGATCTGTACAGAGGAGGTGCAGGTGTAGTTCCTTCTATTTCCTTTTTCTCTTCAGACCTTGCCTTATCCCATCCTCACTCCCAGGTGTGACCTCACCCAAAGGTGACCCCGGAGAATCAGATATCTGGAACAAGCCCCTTCAGACTGAAGAACAGGATCCCCAAAAGCAGGAAACTCAGGCAGAGGTAAGAGCAAACTTCTTGTTAGATTGTTCTGAATTGGGGAGAGATGAAGTAGGAGGATCATTTGTGATGACATCATGAGACACCTGAAGTTTACTTGAAGTGGAGGGGGCAGGAAGCAAAGAACCATTAGAACCTACCTTTTCTTCCTAATTAGGAGCAGGACCCTAATCTGGAGAAGGAAGGTCCAGCACCAGATCCTGTAGGTGGTGAGTTACTTCTATTTACACTGTAAGTAGAAACTGGGGAAAACCAGAAGAGGAAGGTTATGGGCAGCCTTCATGACAGGTTCCGGTTTTTGCATAAATTCCCAATTCAATAGGAATGACTTCTAGACAATCATTTAATTCCTTGGGTATAATAGGGCACACAACCTAGAAAAACCCAACCTCTACCTCTGAGAACACCCTCTAGTCTTTCCAAAGTCCACAGAGTTTGAACAGTCTAAGTGGAGGCAACAGGGCTTTGTAGCTTAGTAGCCTAGTTGTGGGATACTTTCTACTGTCATTGGTTTGTCTGCCTTTTGGTTTCTCTCTCTCCCTTGCCTACACATCCAATCAATTGCTAAATCTAACATTTCTACTTGTGTCCCTCACAATTGACTGCTCCTTTATGTTAACTCACATAGTCATCACCTTAAGTTTAGGCCCTCATCACTTTTTACCTAGACTACCATATGGCCTTTCTAATTGGTCTTCCTGTTTCAAGCCTCTCCCCACCACAATGCTTCTCTCCCCACATACAACTGCCTATAGGAGGTTCCTTAAGCACAGACCTGACCATAGCACTTGCCCACTCAGCAATTGCCAGTGGCTCCCTATTGCCTCTAGATAAAATATATATATTTTCCCTTGGACTTCTAAAGTGCTTTACAACTTGATCCTTTCCAGATTCATTATTCATTACTTTTCTTCCAGAGCTCTTTCATCCAGCCCACTTGATCTTCTTTCGGTTCTTTATCCTTCTGAGCTCTGAACTGCCAATTAATCTCTCTTGCTTGGATCGATCTTCCATTCCTCAGCTGTACCACAGAGAATCCCTCAAGACTGGCTCAAGAATCATTTTCTAGAAAAACCCTTTTTCTGATTATTTCTCCACCCCCACCCCTCCAGCTGCTGGATCCCTTCTTTCCTTCCTATCTTATATATAAATACCTTGTACTGATATTTAAGCACTTATACATATTACACCTTGTCTTATCTGATAGAATGTAAGCTCTTTGAGGTAGAGGTTTTTATTCTTTGTGTTTGTATTCCCAGTGCTCAGCACAGTATCTTGAAGATAGTACACATAAGTCTTGTTCATTTGATTTAGCTATATCAGTAATAAGCATCTTATATTTGTGTAGGACTTTTCAATTTGCTTTCACTTTATTTAATTTGATCTTCACAAGTGATAGTTCAGGTATTATATTACTCCCATTTTAGAAATGATGAAACTGAGCCCAAGACACCTGGCTTGACATATCTTATAGCTACTGTGTGGCCATGCTGGGATTGGAATCTATAGCCTTTTAATACTTACTCCTCTTAGGAACCTTTTAACACTCCAGCTACCTGTGTTTTGTATGTGAATATATGTTTCTTCCCTCCCACCCCCATAGCCTATCTATAATTATTTTTTAAGTGAAAATAGGTCAAGAAAAATGTTAAACTTTCAACATTAGCCAGCATGAGATTTTTCAGGTAGATATGATCCCATTTGTGGATTATTCAGGCTCCTGGGGGCTTCTTTTAGATCCTTCTGCTTATTTGGGGGCCATCTTGTGGCATGTTAGCACTTCTACCAGAGGATAGATGGATGGTGAACATGGAAAGGTAATCAAAGTCAAAGCAACTGACTTGTTAGCAGTTCTAGAAAGAAGTTTTGTTGAGGGTAAAATACTGGAACAAAGTGAGTATCTATGGATATCCTTTACTCATCATCTTCTGATTTCTCTCCATTTATTACTGGAGGAAAATGAAAGTTGACTGTTTTCTATTGCAATGCACCCATATTTAGGAACCATTATTCCCATCAGTCCACTGATGCTCTCCTTTAGTCTCTTTTGCTGCCTTAATTGTGCTGGATTATGCTTTACAATTGATCAGGAGGAAGCTAGGTGGTGCAGTGGATAGAGCACCAACCTGAAGTCAGGAGGACCTTAGTTCAAATCTGGTCCCACATACTTAACATGCCCTAGCTGTGTGACCCTGGGCAATTCATTTAACCTCAATTGCCTCAGCAAAAAGCAAAAAAAAATTAATTAATTAATGAGAGCATATTTTGGTGAAGGAGAGGAGGCTAATCCAATTAACTCAATGCTCCAATTTGAACTGAAAATGTTTCTTTTTACTTATTGACAAAAAACACTTTTGAAAGTTCCATATATATATTTCATTAAATTATGCAGCAACATTCTTTTTTTTTTTAATTGCCCAGAACTGGCTTATAGGAGACCTCTGTTTCCTGGATGAAGTCTGATATTTCGGGACAAATTGATGATCACCAATAAAAGATAACAATGACCAGAGCAATGGTGTTGTTCATTTTTCATCTTTGCCCCCACATTTATCTTCAAAGCTATTTAGATCTATAGCTAAAAGCTTTTGCATTATCTGATTTGCTTCCTAATTTGTCTTATAGCTCATCTAGTGTTTCCTCTTTCAATCACTTTTACTGTATTCTCTGGTATGACCTGGATTACTTCATTTACCTGATTCTGTACATACCTAATTTTGTCATTCTGAGGTCCAAATTTTGGTCCATATGAGCCCCTTGAGAAAAAATCTTCATCTGAATCTTCTTCCAAAAGGTTTCTTCTTTCATTTTTCATGGAACTAGTGAATCATCATCTTTTAAGTAGCACTTGAATTTAGAAAGCATCTTTATTACTCAAAATGTTTTCTTTTTCCCAGCTTTAAAAGGCAGATATATATCACCTGGGTATCTACTGGGAGGCTTTTGATCATTTTTAAGAATGAGGCCTGACTGGGCTGAGATAGGCTGGGGAGAAGAAAAGAGGGAATGGAGGAGGAAGAAATAGCCTCAGACTAGGACCTAGTATCAGTTATGGGCTCTTTCATCACTTGTTCTAATCCTGTGAGTCTTTATTTCACCCATTAGGCTGGCAATTAGGAGGGCATGGACCTGTCTCCTATATTTTTCCCTCCCTATTTCTCTTCACCTCATCCCTAAAAATCTTTAAGGGGTTTTGCACATAGTGGGTTGTCTACTATCCTTTTTCTCCAGGTTTCCATGACAATGTGCAAGTCAAGGTCATTCGGAATCCAGGGGATTTGGTTCGATTCATAGAAGAACTGAAAGGTGGAACAAAAAAGGTATGGCTCTTCAATTTGATGATACTGTCTCTGATGTGTATTTATTCTGGTGGTAGTACCTTAATTTATTCTGGTGGTGATACCTTTATTTATTCTGGACTTCTCATATTTTCCGGTCTTGAGTCTTTTTTTTCTAGTTGTCCTCTCCTAAGCCCATAGAGACTCCTTCCTTTCATTTCTCCTGACAGTTCCTTAGGACCACTCTGAGAAATGGCTGTTTCTTATTTATCTCCTTCTGGACCTCACTTCCTAAATCTTCAGCCTTCAGCTTTTCTCTCTCCCCAATCTTTTCTCTGTGACAGGGGAAACTAAACCCAGTCCAGGAAGGAGATGTAGAGACCACCACAGAAGTCACCCAGGACGGACCAGAGGTCAAAGCTGATAGTGGTGAAGAAGAGAGAAGTGAGGAGGAGGATGATGATGAAGAACAACTCTTGGGGGAATTTGAGAAGGAGCTAGAAGGGATGCTGCTACCTTCAGACCGAGGCCGACTTCGGTTCGAGGTGAAGACTGGGATGGAGAAGGAGCTGGATAACATTATACAGGAGGTGAGACATATTACCAATCTGATTCCTTCTTGGGAGACAGGGGAACACAGTGGGATCACAAAGGAGGAAATAAGGGAAAGGAGCAGAGGGGTAAATAATAATGATAGCTGATATTTTCTTATTATTTCAGTTGTTTACTAAGTATACTTCATTCTCATTTGATCCTTACAAAAATCCTGTGAGATATTATTAACCCCATTTTACAGATGAGAAGATTGAGGCTCAGGGATTTAAGGCACATAACAGGTGAATAAGATGAGACTCAAATCAAGGTTTCTCATAATCTTTATTTTATAGTCCAACCATCTTCAGTTATGAAAGGAAAGTTATAAGTGTTGGGAGACAAAGGAGTTAGAGCCTTCATTAGACTCCCAAGCCAATGAGCAGAGAGTCTGGATTTTCTTAACTCCCTACAGCTATCCCTAATTCTTCCTTCTTTCCCCTATCCCTCACTTTCGTTGGGTGTTTCTAGGCAGAATCAGAGCTAAACCCAGAGGAGCCAAGGAGTGCAACAGAACGTAGTCAAGCCTCCCAGGCTTTGGCATCCACTCTCAACAAGCTCATTCAGAGGATGGATGGAAGGCAGGAACCTGACCAGGGGGAGGGGCCCATGGAAGGTGGTACTACCCCTCCAACTAGCCCTCCCCCACCTCAGGCCACAGGTAAGAGCTGTCATTTGGGAGCAGGAAATTCAATTGTTAAGGCCTATATGCCAAAACCAAAAAAAAAAAAAAAGAAAGAAAGAAAGAAAGAAAGAAAGAAAGAAAGAA
>JAJPUD010009497.1:35908-62422 GCA_023553655.1 Myrmecobius fasciatus
AAAGAAAGAAAGAAAGAAAGAAAGAAAGAAAGAAAGAAAAAGAAAAAACAGCTTCAAATGAGCCCACCCATCCAGCATTAAAATTCTGCATTTGGTTGCTGCCATTTTGCAAAAATGGATAAGTTCCCCTGCTGATGGATGGATTTCATTCATGGTATTCACAGATTCACAGTTATTGTTCTCTTTTACTCCTTATTCTCCAGAATCCCATGGGTAATGGGCAGTATAAAGGAGAGCTTAATTTGGGATAAGGAATGATTCTGGGAGGGAAACCCATCGAGTTTGGTGGAGGGTTTATTGGCTAAATTTTTGGGAACTATTATGTATATATTATGTTCAACATAAGGTTGAAAAGTAGGTGGGGCTTGGTAATAAGAATGGCTCCTTTATCCCTTACTTAATGACTTATGACTCTATGTTCTCTGTTTCCTTATGTTTCGTTATATGCTATTCTCCTTCCTGCTCCCCTTACCACTGCTGTATTCTCCAAAAGATGAGGAAACTGAGCGCCGGGTCAGAGTTCGGGTCACTAGACTCCGTGCTGGAGGCCCGAACCAGGATCTGTCTGTCTTTGAGATGAAGCGGGAAAATCCACAAGTGAAACATATAGAGGGACTGGTGAAGGACCTGCTTGAGAGGGAGGGGCTCACAGCTGAAGGTGGGAAAGAGAGACTTGGGGGACTGGGATGGCTGGGGTTGGGGAGGTCTGGCCAAGGAGAGGGTGGAACACACAACAGAACATTTATTAAGCACTTGCAGGGCCCAGTGATAAGCTTCTAGAATGCCAAGAGAGTCCCTGCTGTTAAGGAGCAAACATTCCAACTGGGAGAGACAATTCTAAGCGGAGGCTCATGGATGAAAGGAGAGGTTGTGGGTGGACCGTTGGGGAGGGGGAATCCATCTCATAGAAACTCTGCTGAGATTTCTAATTCTCATCTCTCCTTTTGGCCCCTCCCTTAGGTAAAGTTGAGATCAAGATTGTTCGGCCAGGAGCTGGAGAGACTGAGGAGGAGGATGGACATTGGCTGTCTGATGAGGACACCAAGAACCTGAAGGAGATTTTCTTCAACATCCTGGTGAGGCACCTCTCTCTTAATCATGCCCTTCACTTTTTACCTCCTTTAAGTCCTCAGTGCTTCCTTTGGTTCTTTAGTTGATATCTCCCATTTCATCTTCCCTTCCTTTTATCCTTCAGATCCAGGGAGCAGAGGAGGCGCAGAAAGAGCGGCAAAGACAGCGTCAGTTGGAGAGTAATTACCGACGAGTATGGGGGCCCCAAGGGGAGGAGGGAACTGGGGACCACGAGGAGTTTGACTTCTGAGATGCCTTCTCCCCACAGTCACTCTGAAGAGTCCTTCTGAACCTCTCTAACCTGTCACCTGCACCGAACCCCCATTTTAGTGTCCCCAGAAAAGGAACAACAGACTGGAGCCGAGCTGTGGAGTCCAGGGGACTTGGGAGGGGTTCTTTCAACGGGGGTATTGGGGCTGGGTGGGATTTAGCATGCTATTGCTACAAGATGTTTGTAACAATAATAGAGTTCCCCTCAAGATTAGTCTAGCCTTCTCCCTGTCCTGTAATTTCCCAACTTTAGCTCTTTTCCCCTAGATCTCCACTTATCCTTTCCTAGCTCTTTATCTCACTCTCTATCCTGAGGTACTATTAAAAAACAAACAAAAATTAGAGGGGATGTTATAGGGGAATGGAGAATGGTAGCCATTAATAAGGCTTGAATTTCCCTGGTTGCTCTATCCTGGGAGTTGAGTATTACTCATTAACAAATATTCCCAGCAGTATATCTGCCCCATTTCTCCTGTCCTTAGAGAGTTTCCCAGCTCCTACTAGTTGGAGTCACTTTGCTCCCTTGCTTAGGATGGGATGATGTCTAATTGGAATTCTCCCAGTAATTTCCCCTGTATGATTTGGAGGGTGGGGGTGAGAGGCAACTTCCTCTTCTGGTTGTGATGCTATAGGAGATGGGAAGGACCTTCACCATTAGGAGTTGGGGGTTTCCCTGTCCCCTCCTTTTGAATAATCAGGTTTCTTAATAAAGTGAACTGGACCCTGAAACTGTCTGTCTATTAGAGGTAGGCTTTCTTATTCTCATTATACTGCCTAGAGAAGAGTTTCCTGTCCAGAGGAAAGGAAGGAACTCTTCTCACCCTTCTACCCTGCTCAACTTCTTGCTTGGGGGTACATTCTTCAGGCTCTGCTTTCATTCGACCTTCAAACTATACTTTTTCAGGAGGGGGGAAGGGGGAAGATAATGACATGGACACACCTATTCATGTCAGAAAGCAGTCAGACCTAAGAAGGCTCAGACAATTTCTGCTTTCTCTTTTCTTTCTTACTGTCTCTATTGTGGCTGTTCTTAACTCCTGCTTCCTTGACACTGGTTTCTCCTCTCCTTCCACCTTATGTCTAAAATCTGAAATCTGGGTAGTTAGTCCTTGCATTGTCCATAACCAGCCTTAGAAAGGGATTTCCCTCTCATTTCCCACTTTTTATTCCTAATTTTTTAGGGTTATCTTCCTATCCCACACAAAACCTAAGGCTACCAAGGGAATCTGCCCCCATCCTCATCTCTATCCTTCTGTCTTCCTTGCACATCTGATATTTTCTTCTTCTCAGTGGAAATTAAGTTATTACTATCCACTTAAATCATTGGAATATTTAAAAATTTTGGAATATATAATTTCAAGAAAATTATTAGAGTTGGAAAGCAGAGAAGGAGTTAATCTTAAATAACAGAGCTTATAGCTGGGCAGAGATTAATATGAAATGTTCATTGGACTCATCTGCTGTCAGTCTTTCAGCCAACTGGAACCAGGTGGGAGGTGCCAGAAGGAACCAATTTTGATGCTTGAAAAGATAGTTCTGAACACTGGGAGAGCTGTAATAAGGCTAGCTTTGAGGACCTGGAAAAGATGAAGTCTGAGCCACATTAGATGGGCCTTTGATAGTAGCTACAGGACACCTAAAAGGCTGAGACTAGGGAAATTCAGGAGAATACATTCAACTGATTGAAGGTTAGGACACAGGTTGAAGGTGAGAGTAAAACCAGGGTTAGAAAGGGTTAAAGTGAAAAGTTTTCCTATTATTTTGGGAAGTGATGGTTCAATATGACATGTTGCTTCAATTTATTTCTTGCCTTAATTATCTTGTAAAATTTTTTTAACCCTTACTTTGTACTGGTTGAATGGAAGTACTTGCAAACAGCTGACTTCAAGGGTAGGAGAAACCTTCAGATTTCCTTGGAAGTCAGTTATGAACTGGTGACAGCAAGAGAGAGAGAAAGACAGAAGGAAGAAACCCTGGGGAAGGGGCTTTGGGATTCAGCGCAGAAATCATACTCATCCTCCCAGGAGCCAGTGGTGGAAGGCAAAACCTCTGAGCCTGCTTCACATGAGTGAGGTTGTTTTTGAAGGACACATCACAGACAAACCACTGGGATAGGTGATAACAAACTGAGATTGACCTCGAAAGGAAGTAAAAGCTCATGAAGAACAGGTGTATTATCCCAGGGAGTCTCTAAACTTGAAGGAGGCTGCTACTGTAACAAATATAATAGATACCTGTGAATAGTTGTGCTATTCACCACCATTTTCCCAATCAAAAGTTGCAATTGCAAATTGCTTTCAGAATTTTTTTTCTTTTAGAAGGATTGTCAATTTTCACCCCCAGGAGCTGTTTGCAGAAAGCAGAAATCTTATAAGCCCCCTTGCTTCAATTCATTGAACTATACCTTCAATTAAAGAATTATGAAGAAAGAGAAGACTCAGCCTAGATGTGTTAACCAAAATCACTTCTACAATTGGAAAATAGCTGTAAATGGAAAAAAGATTTGTCCTCTTTTTTTTTTTTTTTTGGTAAATTTTGGAAGGGGAAATTGTAAAAAAAAAAAATGCCCTTTTTGGTTTGGAAATTGTGTTTTATTACTGTGTGTTGAAACATTATAAAATTTTAAGATGACATTTCAGGAAAAACTCGCTGTGGGGAAGAGCAAGGCGAGAGCCAGCCTAACAATAACCAGTCACCTTTATTTTAAGACACCAGTAAAGATGGTAGAGCATATCCAAACAGGTGTGAAATTAAATATTAATTGTATAGTATTGTCCTAATTCTGTGACAGAAATGGTAGCTTAGGAAGAACAAAGCTCAATAGAATGGGCCAGATGAGCTACCACTTGTGGGCTGAGGTGTACAGGACCTCAGAAGTCACCAAGTCCTACCCTTCTGGGAAGGAGAATCTACAATGTATTTGACAAGTGTTTGTCTAGCCTTTTCTTGAAAACCTCCAGGAAATAGGGACCTATTCTAGCCTTGAGCCATCCATTCCACTTTTGGATAGCTCTAAAATGTAGTTTTTCCTTAGTTTAAGCCTAAACTTGCTTCTTGGCAACTTTACCCCTTCTTCCTAACTGTGTCCTTTGGGTCTAAGTAGAACAAACATATCCACAAATCAGTCCTTCATATTCTTAAAGACAGCTATTAGTTATTTCCACCTATTCTTTTAGCTAAACATCTTTTGACTTCATTTGATTTAAGTATGTCATGATATCCAAGTACTTCACTGACCTGGTTCCTTTGGAAGCTCTTTAGTTAATAATCTTTCTAAAATATGTTACACTGAGCTGGACATAATAGTAAAGATGTAGCCTCTGCCTTCCTATTTCAAGTTCAAGATCTCCTGTGATGACCTTCCTGGATTTAGCTTTGTTTCATGTTTATTTAAATATTATAGCTTTCATTGGTGAGGTAAGCAGAGAGAATGTTTCAACATTGAGACATTCAAGAGTCCATCCCCATCTTTTCTCTACTAGTGATATTCTAGTGGTATCCTAAAGACCCAGCCTTACCTTCTAGGTTATAAGGAGACATAACTGGTAGTGTTCTGTCCTGGAGGAACGTCACAGGACTGAGGGACTTGTGTGACTGAGGAAGACCCTGTCCCTGTAATAGTAACATTGGGTGGTTTTACCTAGTCTTAATTATTACTGGGCATTGTTTCAAATTCAGATCTTTTAAAGACCCTAGCTTAAAAAGACCAAAGTCTCCCATTGTATCCAGGGCCATCTCTAATCGTCCTGATCTATATTTTGCTAGTGGATCCAGATGGCTCCAGTGGAGCAAGTAAGGCTGATAATTTTGTATAACCTTTTTCACTTAAATCCAATTCATTAGCATGTCATGGCGTCACTTCCCTAATGTCATGATCCTCTTCAAGAATGAAAAGCAAACAACAGTAGAGGATGGTATCTACTATATTTGGTGCATCATCTTTCCTAATATCTGTAGGAAAAGAGAAGGAATGGTGGTGGTGAAGTTAGAACTAGGTTTAAAAATAATACTGCTATATAGAACTGTATATTGTGAACCTGGATTAGGGTTGAGACAACTAACTAGAAATAAAGGGACATGCTTCACCTAAAGAGCAACACAACCTCATCAATTCCTAGAAACCATAGTTGCTATATGTTCCTTTAAGTGAAAGCACATTTTGAGATTGATCTTGTATCCAGATTGAAAAATTAGCCAAAAATATATATTGCCTAGCTTCTCATTCACCTGGACAGGTAACAATGACCTGTTGTTGAATGATTCATCTATAAATGGTGCAGTAGAGTCTGAAAAGAAAATTGGAGTTCATATCCAACCTCACACACTTAATAGCTATGCAACCTAAGCAAGTTTCTTAACCTCTGTTTGCCTCTTCATTGGTAAAATGGGAATAGTAACACATGCCTCAGAGTGGTTGTGCAGATAAAATGAGAATATTAATATAGCACTTTGCAAACCTTAAAATGCTATAGAAATAGTTATTTTCTACTTCAGTGGACCTATGGTCTTAGACATATGGTTACTTCATTGTGATTGCAACCTATCTATCCCTTATCATGTAAAACATGACTGCCCTCCCATAAATCTTTCATAAAGGATACAACTAATGTACTGAAGGCTCTTCTCTATGTACTGGTGAAACCCTCAGATGCTCCATGATCTTTCCATGTTGTTAAACAATCTTATTTCTTTCTTAGACTTTACATTTGCTGGATGATATAATTTTAAGAGAGGTTGCCTCAAAATCAAAGTCAGGAAGTTATAAGTTCTGTTTCTAACACATACTGGGTGTGAAGAAGAACAAATCATTTAAACTCTTGGTTTTGAAAGCAACTTTTAAAAAGACTTCAAAATATTCTACACCAATGAAATCAAAAGTAAAAGATCTTAAATGACATTTCTTGCAACCAAGCCACCAGAGGCTACTACTTATATCCACTATCTCTAAATTGTCCTTTGCATCACTTGAAATCTTGAAAATCATGGCGTTCCATGATTGTCAGTCATTTGTCATCAGCAGAAGACTATTAATGCCTTTTAGCAGGAAATGTGTGTGGGAGAAAAATCAGGACTTGAGTAAGAAGAGAAGAAATTGTGAGGATTTGGGGAGCTTTAGAATTGTGAAGAAGGCCAGAGATTTTTTTGGGGGGGTGGGAGGGTTGGAGACCTTAGGAGGACTTGAGAAGTTGCAGAAAAACTAGGATTCAAGCTGAAGGAGAGTAACTTGAAAACCTGAACAGAAGGAATTGGAGAAGGTCCTGAGGAGATGAAAAGAATTTGAGTTGAAGGAAATGGGAAAAACCTAGAGTGGATTCAAAGGGATTCAAAAAGATCAAGGAAGTTGTTAAGACAAAGTAAGAAGTTATTAATATAAGGGGAAAGAAGTCAGATATACTTGTCAAGTTACTAACCAAGTTAGAGTATGGTAGTGAATTTTAAAAAGTGACAGCTTTGAAGTGGAAGACTCTCCACCCCCTATCTGCACTCCCACAACATGCCACTCCCATTCAGTTTGTTGCCACAGTTTTACAAGACAGTCAACAGCAAAAATAACCAAACTGAGGGCTTCACTTCCACTGAGAATGGAGCTGGGAGCAATTTATCGAAGCTGTGTAGACCATGGGATATTTGTCATGGGCAAATTGAGTACTCAAAATTCAAGTAGATCTGCCTCTTGGAAGAAAAAAGCAAAGAAAAAAGCTCAAGGAATACCCTTCCATTATGATATCAAGGAGAATGAAGTATTCTTTTTAAATGTGCAAGAGTATCTTCAATGTGAAAAAAATGCAGAAGGGAATCCTATTCTGTATCAGAAGATTGGAACAGGGAAGATAAGTTATGATATAGAACACAGGAAAAAGGGATCACTAAATACTTGGAACAAAGAAACAGTTGCTCTTCTCATTGTGGAGGGAGCCAGGATTCTTTGATAGGAAAATAACTGTCTCTCCCAAAATGAGAATCTATCACCTGGGTGGAAGATCTTCCAGTAGTGGTTAAAAGAAGAAAGGAAGCAAAGTGGGGGATGGGTGATTCTACACTGAGAGGATACTTGGGGGATTTCTAGCCAAGATAGCTACCTGAATGAAATCAAGCAGAACAACTCTTCCATCTTCCAACAAAATCTAAAAGTGTCACTAGACCTAATAATGGTCAAGAAAACCATTGAGAAACTATAATGAATGACTTCTTTCACTGAAGAAATGGAAGAAAAAAGTCAGCTAGAAAGCTACAGGAAAGATCCACCAGAAAAGTTGGTGCCAGAGTTGGCAAACAAGACCAAAGCAATCCAGCAGACATGAGGACACATGTCCAGGGACATAGGAGCAAAGGAACTCCACAAGAAAGTGTCAAGGTGATTAGTATGTAGTGTAAATCTGAGAAATCAAAGAGTAGCAGAAATCAGTTGGGTGTTCACAGCACTCAGACTGGGACATCAAAGGCCCAGAGACTCAGGCCCCTAGCACTCAGCCCTAAAATCAGGCCCAGAGATCCAGGGCTCTGCACCTCAAAAGATCCAGAAGGGTCAAATCTGGGGAGGGGAGTTAGCACAGGAATTTAAGATGAAACAGGTTGAAACAAAGTAGGGCTAACCACCTTACCCAAAAGCACAAAAGGAGGTAAATCCAGATATTGATACAAAGTCCTAACATGAGTTAAGGTTATACAGAACACTATAGGGAATTGTATTAAATCCAGAGATAGATAGCCCCATAACTTCAAACAGAGATTCAAAAGAAAAAAAATGGGATTTTTCCCTCCAGAAGGATGACATGAATACCTAAAAGAAATTGAGACAAAAAAGATGAAATAGGTGATCTGGAGGGAAGAATGGGAAAGGTAACTTGGAACAGAAACCTTACCTAAGTAATTTCTTGAAAATTAAAATTGACCAAAAATAAATCAATGGCTTCATGGAGAGAACAAATATTAAAATCAAAAGATTGGAAAATAGAAGAGAATATTAAATATCTGATATCCAAAACAACTGACCTGGAAAATAGGACAAGGAAAGATAGTTGATATAGATGGTACTGAGCCAGCTATTTGTGGACCTGAGAACAACAGAAAGGTCTTTTGTCTTTCCAGGGCATGTATCTAAAAGTTGACATAGAACTCCCAAGACTTGTCAAACTGGATAGCTACTACCCACTTCTGATGATTCACAGGAGCACAAATGATGCTTCCAGGAGGAATCTAGGAAGCATTACTAAAGATTACAGAGTTTGAGGACAAGAAATGGAAGACTTTAGGGAAACAATTGGTATTTTCATCACTGCTGCTAATCAGAGGCAAGAGCTTTAGAAGAGAAAACTTTATTCAGGAAGGTAGCAGCTGGTTAATAAGATAGTTTAGTGAAGAGTGCTGGATTTGAAGTGTGAGGACCTGGAGAGCAATTTGGAGCTATGCTCAAAAAGTTATCAAACAGTGCATACCCTTTGACCCAGCAGTGTTTCTACTGGGCCTATATCCCAAAGAGATTTTAAAGGAGGGAAAGGGACCCACATGTGCAAAAATGTTTGTGGCAGCCCTTTTTGTAGTGGCAAGAAACTGGAAATTGAAAAGATGCCCATCAATTGGAAAATGGCTGAATAAATTATGGTATATGAATGTTATGGAATATTATTGTTCTGTAAGAAATGACCAACAGGAGGATTTCAGAGAGGATTGGAGAGACTTGCATGAACTGATGCTGAGTGAAATCAGCAGAACCAGGAGAACATTATACACAGCAACAAGACTATACGATGATCAATTTTGATGGACATGGTCCTCCTCAACAATGATGTGATTCAAACCAGTTGTTCTGCGATGAAGATAGTCATATACATCCAGAGAGAGGCCTGTGGGAACTGAGAGTGAACCACAACACAGCATTTTAACGCTTTCTGTGAATATTTCCATGCATTTTGTTTTCCTTCTTAGGTTGTTTTTTTCTTCTTCTCTTTCTAGATCCGATGTTTCTTGTGCAGTAAGATAACTGTATAGATATGTATACATGTACTGTATTTGTCATATAATTTATCCTATCTAGCATGTATTAGATTACCTGTCATCTAGGGGTAGGGGGTGGGGGGAAGGAAAGGAAAAGCTTGGGGAAAAAAAAGTTTTTTTGCAAAGGTCAATGTTGAAAGATCACTCATATGTTTTGTAAATAAAAAGCTTTATTAAAAATAAAAAAAAAGAAGTGTGAGGACCTGGGTTCAAATTTTGGGTTTTACGTAAAATAAGCAAATGACAGTATATTTAGGCTGTAGTTTTCTCATAAATTGAGGACATTGATCTGAATGTCTGAGGTCCCTTTTGACACTAAATCCATGATTCAGTGAATGGGATTTGAACTTGTAGATCACACCTTAAAATATTTGGAAATCCCCTGGCCAGGGATGGAGTTCACCTAATAAGAGCTAGTAAAAATATATTTGAAGTCCTTCGAATCTAATCAAAGGGGTTTTAAGCTGAAAAGGAAAGGAAGGGAACACTTGCTAGTATATTGACTAAACTAAATGTTATAAAGAATAGATAGGGGCAGCTAGGTGGCGCAGTGGATAGAGCACCAGCCCTGAAGTCAGGAGGACCTGGGTTCAAATCTGGTCTCAGACACTTAACATTCCCTAGCTGTGTGACCCTGGGCAAGTCACTTAACCCCATTTGCCTCAGCAAAAAAAAAAAAAAAAAAAAAAAAAAAAGAATAGATAAAATATAAGGGGAAAAATACCAGTGGAAGAACATTTCAGGAATCTTTTACGTATAGTATTTTTTTAAACTGTTTCCCTGTCTATCCGTTTCCTTGGTTCATATCTATTATTTCCAAATGTTCAATGCTCTTGCCTGTCTCCTATTTCATATGTACCATATATATCCTTAACATCTAACACAGGTCAGGATTTTTCCCTCTGCCTCTTTAGAGCCTTTCTATTATTTTTTCCACATTAAAAATGAACAAGTGATGAAATCCAAGGGAGGGCCCATCAATTGAATCCCAAGATCTCAGATGGCTGGCTCTATATAAATTCTCTAAGAATGGTTAATAAAGCCCAATGTTACAGAGTGGGTGGGTGGGTCAGGGAGAGAAGGCATGCTAATACTTTTTAGGAACTCTACATTAGTATAGGCATTCTTTAAAGAGATTTGGAATTATACAAGTAAAGCATCTAAAATGTCTAAACCCTTTAACCCAGGGATTCCATTGCTAGTAATATATCCCAGGAAGGTTACTATAAAAAGAAAGGCCTTATAAACCAGAATATTTATAGTAGAATTTTGTGTGGTAGCAAAGAACTGGGAAGGAAAAAAAAAAGTTGATGCCCATCAATTGGGGAAAGGCTAAACAAGTTTGTGTTTTGTAAATAATGGATTTTACTATGCTGTTAAATAACAAAGAATACAATGGATAAAAAAGTATGGAAAGACATGAACTGATGCAAAGTGAATTAAACAAATTCAAGAAACTCACACTCACATGTGTATGTATATACATACATGCATGCACACATATATATATGCATGGATATGCCATACAACAATGTAAATGAAAAGAACACAAGACAATTGAAAATGAAAACTGTTACAAAGAACAGCCTTGTCCCCAAAAAAGAGAGATGAGAAGATACTTTCCCCCACTTTGCAGAGATGTAGAATACTGCATATAAATGAAAAGAACACAAGACAATTGAAAATGAAAACTGTTGCAAAGAACAGCCTTGTCCCCAAAAAAGAGAGATGAGAAGATACTTTCCCCCACTTTGCAAAGATGTAGAATACTGCATAAAGTCAGATTTTCTTAATGTTTTGTTGATATTTTATCTTTTTTAAAAAATTCTTTGTTATATAGGATGGCTCTCAGAGAGTGATACAGGAAGAACTTTGGACAATGTAAAGACAAAATATATCAATAAAATTTATTTTAAAATCAAAAGAAAAACATGGAAGAGGAATTAGAAATGATACAAGAAAACAAAAAGCAAATTAATTGAGTCACTCATATTGTGTTTTAGGAGATCAGATCTATTAGAAACAGATTTATTAATGTATCAAGCAATTGCTAGAAGGAATTTTGGCTGGTATGAATTCTGTCTTATCAGCCAAAAATTCCAACTCAAGGGTAAAGTCTAGTGGTTCATATACCATTCCAAGGGACTTCTAAAGAATTCAAAACAGTTATCTCTGACTTCATCTTTCATTATAGTTTCAATTCAAGAATAGCAGAAACAGAAAACAAAAACATGGTGGAAAACGTTGGATTGGATATCTATGGAGATAGAAACAAAAGCAATCATCTGTCTTATTCTAGTTTTTCCATTTCTTTCAGGATTTAAGACTAACTTTTGTTTTCACTAGTAAGACAGTTTTTTTTTAAGTAAAATGACATTCAGACATTATTACATTTGGCTCTCTATCTCTATACTTCTGTACCATGGGGTTTAGTATTATGGTCCCAGGATTGGCTTTCTGGTAGTGTTATATAATGGGAAGAGGGCTGACTTTTGGAGAGAAATGAGACCTGGATTCAAAACTTGACTCTAATAGTACTTAGTTTTATGTGCAAGTAAGCCATTTAATCTCTTTGAAACTCATTTTACTGTAAAATAGGAATCAAGATACCATAATACCTATCTCATAAATTTTTTTGAGTTGTCTTAAAGGAGATTGAGGAACTGAAAGGGCAGGTAAAAAAAAAACATGTGAGGGCAGAGATCAGTGGGAACCGAAACTGAAATGATATTGCATTCAGATTATGTTCTGGAAAGAATAGATGAGAAGATAGGGAAAGAGATCACAAGTCTGACACAAAGACATGATATATTAGTAATGGGAGGGGAGATAATTATAATTCTACTGGAATTTTCTCCTAAAAAAAGTTAATTTTTAAAATTTCAACCAGTTCCCTCAAACATTCTAACTAGGTGGGATGTGTGTGTGTGTTTGTGTGTGTGTGTGTGTGTGTGTGTGTGTGTGTGTAAAATTGGGGTCAGAAGGATCAGAGATTTTGATTTCTACCTCAGACATTTGCTAATTCAATGACCCTGGGCAAGTTAAACTCAGTCTCAGTTTCCTTTTCTATATAGTTATAACAAGAGCACCTAACTCCCTGAAATGAGCAGAACCAGGAGATCATTATACATGGCAACAACAATACTATATGATAATCAATTCTGATGGACATGGCTCTCTTCAACAATGAAATGTTTCAAACCAGTTCCAATTGTTCAGTGAAGAAAGCCATATACACCCAGAGAGAGGGATGTGAATGTAGACCACAACATAATATTCTCATGCTCTCTATTGATGTTTGCTTGCATTGTGTTTCTCTGATTTTTTTTCTTGTAGATAAGATTTTTCTTGCACAACAATGATAAGTGTGGAAATAAGTATACATATATTCGATTTGTCAAGTATTTTAACATAATTAACATGTAGTGGGTGTCCTGCCATCTGGGGGAGGGGTGGGGACTGGGGAGGAAAATTTGTAACAGAAAGCTTTGTAAGGGTCAATGTTGAAGAATTACCCATACATATGTTTTGCAAATAAAAAGTTTTAATAAAAAAAAAGAGCACCTGGCTTCCAGCATTGTTGTGAAATCGCATGAGAAAATATATGGAAAGCATTTTGCAAACCTTAAAGCACTATGATTATCATCCATTATTAAGCTTCCATTCCCTCAATTTACCAAGGATGCAGGGTGGGGACTGAGGAGGAGAGGGCAGCTAAAGGAGCTGAAAACATCTTATCCTCACTTTCAAATTTATTTAAAAATCCTCTTTAAAAATTTTCAGGGATGAGCATTTATACCCTAGAAAAGGGCAAATGCTAAAAAACCAGGGCTTGATTAATAATCTTGCTGATTGTCTAGAGGTAAGAAAGTGATGGAGATATTAATAATGCAAATTAAAGTTTTGTGTCATGCATTTTTTCAGAGCAGATTATTAAAATTTACCAACACAACCTTGTCGAATTTCCATGACTTACTAACCTACACTTCAGCATGTACAGTAATAGACACCCCTTGATTTTGCCATTATCCACAATGTTCCACTTCCATAATGAAAAATTTGGAAAAATCTATTATCCAGTCATAATCTTCTATCATTCCATGTCTCCCTACACCTTTCTCTGAAACCTTCTTTGCCTTTATTAAGACATCTTTCTTCCTCTTAGTATTTTTCCAAGCCATCATTGCAGCTTTGACTTTTGCTCCACTTTCCTCCCTTTTAAATTTTTTTCCCTTTAGTTATTCAGCTCAATTCCAAATTGCCCTTTTTTTTTTTTGAATTTACACGTTGACAAACCCCAGCTCTGGTTTATTCCCACCATCTGTCTCAGAAGTCATAATAACTGTGCAGACTGGGTCTGCTATATATGTTATCTAAACAAATAGCTACACTGGGACTGGTCTCACTTTCTTGAATTCAAATTTTCTCTTAAATACAAGCTGTGTGACCCCGGGCAAGTCACTTAACCTCATTTGCTTCAGTTTCCTTATCTGTTAAATGAACTGGAGAAGAAAATGCCAAAATATTTCAGTGTCTTTGTCAAGAAAATTCCAAATAGGATCAACAAAGAGTTGAACATAACTGGAAAAATGGCTGAGCAACAAACAGTAATAGCTCAAATAAGTCTTCACTGTTATCAAGGCAATATTTTTCCTCTTAATTATTTTATATCCCCAATTCCCTGTCGTGTCTGATCCAAACTTTCCCTTCTCTTCTTAAATCTCCCATACTATCTTTCATTCTTTCAGTTGAGGATCTCAACTTCATATCTTTACTGAGAAAATCAATGCCATTTCTGTGAACTTCCTCTTTTTTCTTTTTATCTTACAAATCATTGACATCATCCCCAACCATCTACAGTGCTCCAGTCTCTGAGAAAAAGGCAGCTTTTCTCCTTACTAAGGCCAAGCTTTCTTTAATACTCTTGATCCCCTTCTTTCCCTTTTCTCCAGCTGATTGCCCCAATGTGATCCACCTTCTCTCATCTTCCTTCTCTCTGTTACTTCTCCTGATGCCTACATGCATCCTCATCCCTTCTATCCTGAAAAAAAATCTTTTATCAGATCCTACCATCCAATCTTTTCTCTCCTCTTTTCCTTAACCAAAATCCCTCAAAAAGTGATCTATAGGCACTGCCTCCACTTCCTCTCTCTCTTCCAAATGATCTGAAATCTAACTTCTATCCTTATTACTTAAATAAAATTATTCTTTCCAAAGTCACCAATGATTTCTTCATTCCCCAATCCAATGACGTTTTCAAACCTTTATCTTTCTTGACCTCTCTGCAGCATTTGGTGCTACTGACCAGTCTTTCTTCCTGGATACTATCCCTTTCCTGAGTTTTTGTGATGCAGCAGTCTCTTAGTTTTCCTTTCTCTTTAACCATTCCTCTAAAGTCTCCTTTGTCAGATCAATATCATAAGAACTAGCAATTATATAATATTTTAAGATTTGCAAAGTATGTGACAAATATGATCTCATTTTATCCCCACAACAACCCTGGGAAGTTTGTGTCATCATTCTAATTTTATATATGAGGAAACTGAGGCAAACACCTTAAGAAACTTATAACTATATAGTAACTGAGTCAAGATTTGAACTCAGGTCATTATTTCAGCACTATCTACTGATACCTAGATGCTTTCTCTCCTTTGTCTGATCATCCACATAACATTTCCCATCTATAGTTTACACTATGGTTTTTTCCCTAGATTCTCCTCTTCCCTTCTCTCCCCTCTCCTTTTTTCTTCCTTTTCATCCCCTCTCCTCCCTCCCCTTTCCTTTCCTTTCTTCTCTTCTTCTCCCCTCCCCTCTCCTCTCCTTTCTTCTCTCCTTTCCTTTCTTCTCTTCTCCTGTCCTCCCCTTTCCTTTCCTCTCCTCTATGGTCTCTCTTGGTTGCCTCATCAGTTTATATTATATATATTATCTTATATCTAGTTTTAGTGTCTCTCCTGAACTTCAACATCTCTAACTGTTCATTGAACATTTTAATTGGATGTCCAATAAGCATCTCAAATTTAATATGTCTAAAGCAGAACTCATTAGTTTTCCCCAAAATCTACTACTCTCCTGAACTTCTCTGTTTCTGTGGAGGGTACCATCATCATTCCTGTCACCCAGGTTTGCAGCCTCAACTCTTTATTCTCACATCACTTATACAAACAGTGCTTAATGTTGTTTATACTTCCAAAACATCTCTAGCATTTGTTTGCTTCTTTACACTCATAGAACCACCAAGCTAGTTCAGGCCACTTTCGTTTCTATCTTTCGCTTCTATTTATATCAATCTATCTATCTTCTATCAGATCTATTGGCCTTAAGTCTCTTTTCACTCCAATCCATGCTTCATATAGTGACCTAAATGATTTTCCTAAAGTGAAGGTCTGACCATGTAATTCCCCTACTCAAATAACTCCTGTGATTCTCTATTCCTTCAGGATCAACTGTAAATTCTTTGATCATTTAAAGCCCTTTCCAACTTTGTCCCAACATAACTTTCCACCCCTTTATATAAATAACTTTCTTAGCCATAGTATCTTTCATATAAGACACTCTATTTTTTCCTTTTCATGCCTTTATCCCTCTATCTCTCACCTCTTTCTCTTCCCTGGAATGTGCTCCCTTCTCATCCTTAACTCTTAAAATTCCTAATTTCCTTCAAGTTAAGTTCTACTCAAGTGCCCCCTTCTTTCGGTTTTCCCCTGATCCTCCTGATATATGCTACAGCCACGTCCCCTCCCCCTACTATTCATTCTTTTTATTTATTTTTTCATAAATATTTTTACATACACATATTGTTTACTTGACTAGCTTGTAGCCTCTTTCAGACCAGAGACCATTTTTCTTTGTCCCTTGTCAACTGCTATTAAGCTAAGTCCAACTGCTAGGCATATAATGGATGCTTAATAAATGCTTATTCTTTCATTACTTCTCCAGTGCCTAGTATAAGTCTTAATATATAGTAGGTGCTTAATAAATGCTTATTTCTTTTCAGAACCTAGTATAGTGCTTGACACATAGTAGGTACTTAAAATACTTGTTCATTGATTGATGAATTAAACAATAGGAACTGTCCATAAGTAGAATGGGCTGTTTCAATAGATAGTGTGTTCCCCATCAATAAAGATCTTCCTTGGAGAATGGATGTTCAGTTCTTGGGAATGCTGTGCTGTGCAGATGATATCATCTCACAGGACCTCCAACTCTCAGATTCAGTGGTTTTGAGTATAGTTCACATTCCTTTGCTCATTATTTAAGGACTTCTTCATTCTGGCATCACCTTTCCAATATTGTTCCACGTATTCCTTTACATTTATGCCATGTTTGAGTCAAAATAGAACACTTGCTTTTGCCCATACTCACCCCATACTTCCTGTTTTGTGCATTTACTCATGTTACTCCCTATTTTTAGAATAGAATTCCCTCTACTTGTTGAAAGAAGCTAAATACTGCAGTGAAAAGAACACTGGTTTGGGAATGAGAAGACCTGGGTTCAAAGTCTGCCTCTGGCATCTACTTCATGTGTGGCTTTTGTTGAAGCATTCAGCCTCAATTTCCTTTTTAAAATAAAGGGATTGGGTTAAATTAACTGAGATCCTCTCCAAATTTATATCTTTGATCTTATCAACCTCTATTCATTATTTGAAAGTACAAGAGAGCTTCCTTCTTCCAGAGATCTTCCTGGTCTTCCCCCTTTTCGGTAATCTTTACTCATGGACTTTATATGACATTTATTTGCTCTTATGAATTAATCGTGTTATTTTATGTAGTAGTGATTTATTTCTATATTATATTTGCTTCTGAATTGTAAACTCCCATGATGGCAGAGATAATGTCTTATGTTGCACAGGCCTATGTTTATTACATTGAATTATGCTCAAACTTTTTATTTGAACTGAGTCAAGAATAATATGTAGAACTAAGACCTCTATGCATCCATTAGAAGCAAAGATTTACCTAAAGTCTGGGGATAGAACTGCTGTTTCCAGTGTAGGTTGTAGGATGGAAACTGAAGAAGCTCTTCAAACCCTTTATCCAGACAACTTGCTTCATTTTATCTCCATTGCCCAGTCTTTATCTTAGTATGTATTTCATCACCCCCTTCCTCAGCAGTGCTGCCAACACCCACCTCTCTTGGCAGTCAGCAAAAAGATTCAGCTATTCCTTAATGCTAGAAAGGTTTAGAGATAAAGCCAAGGGGAAATTAACTTGCCTTTTAGGTGGTAGATGGTGCAAGAGTCAAAGAGCATGTTGCATGCAGCAGTATTTGGAAGGTAGATTGAAATATGGAGGTGTCCTCTCCTTTCTCACCTTCCCTCCAGCATATACATTTCATTTTTCTACCTCTTGCCAAAAGGCCTTCATTTAATGGCATATTCTCAGGCACAATCATGTTGCTGTTGTGGATGCAGGAACTTTGCAGACATGGACCCTCAATGTGCTACTAGAAGATAATCTGTTTGAGCTTGGTTGAGGATCCAGATCTGAGATGTTTGGAGCTGGTCTTGAGGAATGCCAAGAGAAATTTTACTTTGAGGCCAGGCAGTTCCAAAAAGGGAGTGAAGGCGAACGATGAGTAGATCTTGTGTTACCTTGCCTGCAGTTCCTTCCTCCCTAACAACCCTTTCATCTGGGTGAGAATCACTGACCTTCAGAGCTGGAACTCACCAGGTGCTAATACAGGAGGCATTTAAACTAACATGATCTATGGAGGGGCTGGAAACAGGAGAGTGATTTCAGTTCCTTTTGTTACATGCAGTGAATGAATGTGTAGTCCATCTACACAGTAGGGACACCTAAGAGTACGACCTCCTATCCTTTTTCACTCCAGCTCTTATCATTGACCAAGTGGATTGGAATTGTACTCTCTTTGTTCTCCATATTCCAGGTAAGTAAAGGGAGGGGGAGGGGAAGGACTAAGGAAAGAACCAAAGAAAACTAGGGGAGATAGATCTCATCCTTAGTCTCTCAGAACCTTAATTGGTTCTCCTCATTTCCCATGATTGGTCGTCCTCATTCTGAATGTTGTTACTAACTCTAATGCAGCCCTTCCAGACTTTCTTTAATTAGACTCTTTTGATATACTCTCCCTAGAAACCCTGGGGCAATTCTGATTCTCACTACTCAGGGCCTTTGCTGTCATACCCACTCCATTTGATATAGTCTGCTTTTTTATGCTTACCTCCCAAGATCTGTCTCATAGTTCCCACCTTTCCAAAGCTTGGAAGAGTCAAATTGGATAGAACCCTCACCTTGAACTTTCCCCCTTTTCAGCTCCTACCCAGAACCAGACCAGTCTCTTCATCTCTAACTCTCGACTTCCTCATCTGTTTTAACGGAGTTCATAATTCTTTACTTATTATCTTCCTCACGAGATCATTGTGAGGATTAAATGAGATAACAGATATGAAAGTATTTTGTAAAGGTAAAATGTTATGAAAATGTGGTTATTATTTTAAAAAACTATTTATCAAATTAAGTATCTGTCAGATTCTTTCTCTGTGTTGGGGATTCCTGTTCCTGTATGTCCCTCCAACTTTCAGATTCTATACTTTATATGAAAGTTCCAGCCCTCAGCCCTTAGACAGACCAGAGCTACACTCCCCCAGTCAAAATCACTGCCTTTTTAATTGTTTGAAGAAGACTCATACCACCTGATTCAGGGGAAGCAAATGGTGGGGGGATCATTACCATTGCCCCTTTCTTCCACCCTCTCCCCAAAACACACTAGTCCTCTCCAAAATATTTTAGCAAAAACAACAACAACAACAACAAAAAAAAAAACCCAACCCAAAACAGCCCAAACAACCAAAAAAACCAAGGAACCCAAAACAAAACAAAAGGAAACAAAGCAAACAAAACATAACAAAAAATCCCAAAACACACCAATTGGCCCTGGGGCTATGGTGAGTAAGGGGGTGGGAGTGGGGCAAGGAAATCCCGACCTGCTTGAGGAAGTGGGGGGGAAGGAGGGAGTGAAGCAGGCCAGTTGGGACCTATCCCAGCCGGTTTAACTTCTTTACCTGGCTGGAAAGTTTCTGGGAGTCTGATGGGGGAAGGGGCGGGAGGCTGGATCTAGAGCTTCTCCTGCAAGAGGGAGGGGAAGGTGAAACTTGGGGGAGAAGGGAGTCCCGTGGTTGGGGTGTCCTCTGGCTCAGGACACCACGGGCTCTGGACAGTCACAGTTAGGCAGTCACAGTCACAGACACTCACAACCCAAGAGCACCCCCCCACCCCCCAAGTTTCCCTCAGCCCACCCCCCTCCCCACGTCCCAGCCCTCCCCCCCTCCCCAGCCCCCTCTCCCAAGGGGGCACAAAGCAATAAATTACAATTTCCTCCCCAGTTCCAAGAGCCCCCATCTCATTCATCACCCCTCTCTAGCTGTTGTGGAGAGAGGAAGCCAGGCCTCTGGCTCCCCAGCCTAGTCCATCCGTTGGTGGATGTGAGCGTGGCTGTGGGTGTGTAGGGAGGGAATCTTTATTTTAGCCTCCCCCCCATTGGTCCCTTTCACGGAAAGGGTTGGGGTCCCCACCCCCATGGGTAGCCGGGGTCCTGCCCCTCGCTGCCCTCTTCCCCTGTTGTTGGGCAGTGAAGTCAGATATGGAGGGAGTGGGAAGGGCCCGTGAACAAGCCTTCTATGCCCCAGAATTACCCTCAGCTCCCATGACCAGCTCCCCCTCCCCCGCCCCAACACCTTAATACCTTCCCCTCTCCCCAGGAGCCAGCCTGGGCATAGGACTCTGGGGGCCGAACTGTCCAACGAATGGGGGCGGGGAGGAAGCGTGAGTCATCCTGGATCTGAAGTGCAAACTTCTTTTTTCCCCCTTTTCCAGGAGCCAGCAGAGGGTAGGTCCAAGAGCCCAGTGTTAAAAGTAGCAAAGGTCAATCTCCCTTCCCAAACGCTAGCCAGGAACTCAGAGAGTTCCCGAGGTGGAGAGAGAAAAATCGGTAGTGTCCGGCTGGGGAACCCGGGGCTGTTAATGCGCACAAAAGGGTCTCCATGCCTCGGCTAGGGAGAGTGCGGGAGACTGTGTCCCTTAGAGAGGGGAAGGTTGGGAAGGAACAGGTAAGGGAGAGATGGTGCTGTAGGGATTGAGGGTTCAGTGTCCGTTGTGTGTGCGTGGTGGGGAACGTGCCCGTGGAGAAGGGAGGAGGGAATCTGTGTCCAACAGTCCACAAGGAGGGTGTCCGTGCTGGTCGGTTGTGGTTGTGGCGTGGGGTGTGTGTGGGGGCAGGTAGGGTCCCTTCCCGGAGCATAGAAGTTGGGGCAGGCTGTAGGGGAGTGTGGGTGTGTCTGTCCGCGTGGTGCCGCTATACCAGCGCGACAGGAGCATCGGCGCGGCCCACGCTTGCAGCGCTGCTCCTTCGCCGGGGACTGGGGGTGGTGGCCCCGCTGCCTCCTTCCCCGGGGCAGCCGTGTTGCAGCAAGATGTCCGCACAGAGTTGGCTCCCAGCTCGCCTAGCGTAGAACAATGCGGTGCGGCCCTGAGCATCCCGAGCAGATACGTCGGCGCCGTACTGGGAAGAGGAGACAGGAAGAGTTCCTTTCGCGGTTTTGGAAGGACAACAAAACAGCCACCCACAATGAAATAGAAACTATTATGAAAGCCCGGGTTGGTGTATCAGTGAAACGGATGGATACATTTTAAAAGGATTGCAAGATGAGTAGTTATGTCTTAGAGGTCCTTCTCCCTGTTTCTCAGCACTTGGACTTCTCGCTTATCCCCAGTCTGATTCTAGTTGTAAAGTGGACATGGAAGAGAGAGACTGGGAAGCCGCTCTTCTGCCCTCGGGGCGGCTTGGCATTCTGAGCAGTCTCCTCTTTGACTCTCCTGGATTATCTAAAAAGGCCTCTTGATCTATTCCCCCTTCCACGTACCCAGACTAGCAGCTGTGTGATGACCACGTGAGCGAGCTCTGCCGAGAGGTGGAGCGGGGAACGGAGCTGCGGGTCCCCCACGTCACTATCCAGCGGTCCGTGCCGTGCGTGGGCCAGGAGCAATAGCACCCCAGCAACATCCTGAGCCTGCACTGCGGCCCAGAGGCGGCGGCCCAGGGGCTCTTCCGGACCTCCCAGCGGGGCCAGGAACAGCAGTTGCTCATACTTAGCCCGGATCCACGACTCTCGCTCCTCCCTGGGAAGACATGATGGAGGTTCGGGAGAGGGCAATAAGAAGGTCCCCTTCTTCCTCAGAGATTGCTTTCCCCTTTTCTCAAACCAATTCATCTACTCCCCACCGTTCTTCCACCCTCTCCTGTCCCTGACTCCTTGCACCTGGAGGATTCCCGCGTGGGTTTGGTTCGGCCTCTAGTGTCGCTCTCCCATATGAGATTGGCCATCTCGTTGCCGATAGCTGTCAGCACCAGGGTCAGCTCCCGCGGCCAGTCATCCAAATCCAGAGATCTAACACGCGACAGGTGAGTGCCCAAGTTTCGATGGATTCCTGAACACTCAATGCAGATTAACGCGCCCAGGTTCAGACTTGCCCAGGTGGGATCTGGGGGAAGGACAAAGTACATGGGTAACTGTCACAATGCTGATCAGATGCCCCCTTCCTCAAACTTTCTGGACCTCAGTCCCTTTTCTACCTCACCTCGGAAACCAAGAGATTCTCTTCCCCTTTCTTGCCTTTCCCCGAATCCTAGCCCGGTTCCTATTCAAGATCTCTTTGTTTCCCTACATAAACATACCCACCACCCCAGCCATATGTCCTAACCCGAGCATCCCTGACCCTCAACCCTTCACTCATCTGTTCCACCCTCACTCACTGGGAGCTCCGCAGTCCACACACAACGAGTTTCCCTTTGCATTCCTAATCGCCTGGATTGCCACAGCCTCGCTCTGACTGTCAGTGCGTAGCTTAGGGAAAAAGGAGACCTAGGGTTACCAGTGAACCTTGCAGGCAATCCCCTTTAAGCATGAGGCTGGAGGGGTTCTGTCTGACTCAGTACATATTTAGAGCAAGGCGGGACCTTAGAGATCATTTAGTCTATCCTCATCATTTTACAGGAAAGGAAGCATTCACGTTTAAGTAACATCCAAATTTATACGACTATAAGAGGCAAGAGTGCATATCTGAGACTAGATTTTTTTTTACCACAAATCCAAAACTTTTTTCTTAATAATTCTTTCTGTGAGATATGTTCCTCAGCCCCTACCCACAATTTAAGTATCCTTCCTCAGAAACTGACTCCTCTATTTTACCTTCCCTCTCCTGTCCTCACCTTGACCTTGCTGCTTTCGCAGCATTGCAAACTGGCCAATATTTGGCTCTCGATAGCCTGAACCCAGGAGTCTCTCTCTTCAAAGCTCCCAGCTTCAAAGTGCCAGGTCTGTCCAGTGCTTGATACAATCAGGAATTCGAAGTTCTCCTCTGAGAGGAAGGGTAGAACAGGATAGTATAACTCTTAATACACTATTCTCCTCAAACCCTCTCCCCACCTCCCCAGATGGTCATCCCAGGGCCCCTGCAGGGTAGGGATGAGAGCAATATGGGAGAGGGGAAGAAAAATGGGGGAGCAGGAAGCCCACGCACATGCAGGGGAAGCAGGTGCACCCCAACCCCTGCACCCCATCTGAGTACCCTTCCCAATTTCCCCACTTTATTACCTGCTTTATAAATATTTCTTAAACTACCAAAGGATTTTAGTTTCCACATTTTGCGCTTGGCTGGTTTCCCGAAGCGAAGGAGACAGACAAGAGAAATAGAAATAGAAGAGATAGAGAAAAAGAGACAGATGGTGAAGAGACAGGGGGAAAAGGGGAGGGGACGGAGAGAGACAGATAAATACAGAGACATTGAGAGAGACAGAGATATAAACACAGAAAAGATAGGAGTAGCAAAGAGTAGGAGAGGAAGAGAGAAGAGAAGAGGAAAGCAAAGGAGAAGGTAACAAAAGCAGTGGGAAAAATAGAGACAGACAGATAGGGAGAAAAAGCAGAACTAAAGGTCAGTGGCCCCAGAGCAGAGTGGAGAAGAAGCAGAGAGCAGTGAAAGTAGGGAGATCTGGAATCCAGGCCCTGAGCAACAGGGGCTGAAAGTCAGGTGTGCGTGTGAGGGGAAGTATGAGGTAATGAATTGAGAGGAACAGATACTAAGGGGAGTAGGAAGGAAGGGTTAAGATCTCAGTGAGCTTTGGGAAGAGAGGGGCTAAGGTTGAAGGGCTGGGGAAAGAAAGATGGGGGTCATTTGGAGAGAAAGGGGCAAGAGCTGTGGGTTCACTATGGAGAAGGGCAGGGGCTGAGGGATGCCCATTTTTCTTTTAAACAAAATGTTCATATTGATGTAAAAATATGCAAAAGAAAACAGGTCAGGCTCTTTTTCTGCACCACCCCAGGACTTCCAATCAGGTGGGAATAAAAATTAAGTCTGCCTGACCATGGCCTCACCTTCAGCCTGCCCAGCAGAGCCTTCTGTCTTTGATGGTGTGGTCAGTTTTTTCCGCCTCTGTTTCTTTACCATGGGAGAAGGTGGAGGTTCTCTACTCAGAGGGCTTAAGTCTCCAGATGGTGTACAGTCTTTGGGAGGATACAAAATCGACTCAGTTTCCCTTGAATCAGCTTTGCCCACTTCATAATGAAAAAAAATCTTTTCCCTAAAAGACACCCTTCTCCCCCTTTTCCTCAGATAAATAAATATATATATATATATATATATATATCTCATCTATCTTCCTTCCTCTTCTCAAGGACTGAGAAGCAACCTCCATTCCTATCCCCATTTTTGACCAGAAGTGAGCATTTAGTTTTGGAAAAAGGCAGGACTGACCAGTACTGAGGGCTCGGGCCAGGTTCCGATCTGGCTTCAGTAGATTCTTTGTCGTCTGGTCCTGGGGTGGCTGCAGGGAACTGGGGCTGGGAGTAGGGGTAGGGGTGGGAATGTCTGCTAATTGGAAAGGATGGGAGGGAAGAAAGGGAAATTTGCAATTAAGATTTCTTCACCCTTTGTTCCCCCCTTCATCTCCCGTTTTTACCACCTCTCTTTCTCATCCCTCCCCAGCCTATATCACCTCACCTCAGCTCCCATTGTTTCATTTGTCCCTCATACCTCCCCTACCTTGCTTCCCTACTGATCTAATCTATTCCCAAGATCTTTTCCTTTCCCCTTTTTTCCCCCATCCTACTCCCCTCACCAGTGCCTTCAGCCATCTGGACAGTGCTCATATCCTTGACAAGCCCATTGATGCTGGCAGAGGGGCCAAAGGCTGAGATGGCCCGAGGAGGTCGTTTGCCTGGTACCTTTACTGTTGTCCGAAGCAAATCCATCTCCTTTCCATGGGTGCTGTGGATGTAATCCTGAGAGACAGAAGGATTTCCATATAATTAGGGGCAAGAGAAAATGTCTGCATCACTGTAAACCTCCAAGGTTCTGGAAAGCATCTGAAAAAAGGTAATCTGATATTTAACTAGCACCTGAAAGATTGAAAAGGTTGAACATCACCTCATTTGATTCTTCCCAAACCTCATGAAAGGTAGACACTACAGGTATTCCATTTTATGAATAGGAAAAAAAAAAGGATCCCAGTTGATAATAACTGATAATGTTAGAGATGGGATTGAAAGGCAAATTTTTCCTGACTAGAGATTTTCCCTGACTCCAAGTTGGCAGTTCTTTCCTTCAAACACAAACATTTCTATAATATACATTGGAAATTGGTTAGGGGATAGAACAGGACCTAATGAAAACCATAGGGTTTGGAGAGGGGAGAGTTTACAGAGGGAGGTATAACTGCAATTGATTGAAATTGTCCAAGTGATTGTGATTCTAAAAGATTATGGAGGAGAATTTATCACTGCAGAGTTGAGGGGGCCTCTCACATTAATGCTGGGGTGGTAGAGTAGGAAGCCATTGCTTGATAGTGTCACATATTTCTTCTTCCATTCCTTGTTCAGGGAATTTCCACTTCGTTTCAGCAGGAAACTCTGGGGCAAGGATGAAGATGGGCCGAAAGAAAAGTTAAGATGCAGCCTAGTGTAGGTCAAGTGCTTCCCCAACTCCAGTCACAGGATCTTTCCTAATTTGCCCACCTGCTTGATTGGAATTGCTCTGCCACTTCCTGCAGTCTCCCCTCGGCTGTCCAGGCTTCGCTTTTCAGAGTCACTGCCCCTGCGATTCTGGAATGGTTTACTATTATTAGTCGGAATAGATTGGTGACAAAGTGGCAGATATCAGGAGAAAGGAGGATGGGATGGAGGGTGGGATGGAGGGAATGAGTGAACTGAGAATAACAGGTCAAAAGAACTGGTGGCCTATAGGAATTGGTGGAACAGAAAAGGGAGATACTAATGAAAGGGCTGTTGGTGTAGACAAGGTAAGGAGATTGGTGTAGGTGCTACCGCAAAGAGACTTGTCCGACGTTTGGCTGCTCGGTGTAAAGATCCTGGTGTGCTCAGGCCAGCCACAGCAGCTGCCTCAGCTCGAAGCTCCCGATGACCGACATTGGGTGAGGAAGGAAGGGAGGATGAATAGTCACTCGTATGCCCTCCATTACTGGCCTGGAGAGAAGATATTCGAGTCAAAAGAAGAGTATCCTGAATTCCTTCAAACTCACATATATAATAGAAATGGGAAACGGACATTGGGAATTTTACCTGGAAGATGTTGGGCATTACTAGAATCAACATCACTTCCACCTCCTCCTCACCATTTCCAAAACCCTACCCTTCACATGTCTTCCAGCATCTCTTGAACCCAACCCAGTGTGTCACAGCCTCTTTTCTCCTGCCCCCCGCCCAGTTTCCCCAACTCATCCCTCTCACCTGCCCTGCCACAGGGGTGGAGGCAGCTGAGTGGCTGGGGGAACTGGGCAGGGATTTGCAGGCAGCCAGGAGCTGTTGCTGTTTTCGCAAGGTCACAACCTTCTGGGCCACTGTAGGAGGTGAGGGGAAAGCATGATAGTGCCTGACACTTCCTCTCACTTGTCTATAGTGCCTCTTCACATTCTCAGGCACTCTCTCTGTCTTCTGTCTATCTCTCTCTTTGGCTCTCTATCTGTCTCTGATTCTTTCTGTCTCTGACTGACTCTGTCTCTGTGTCTCTCTGTCTTTCTGTCTCCCTCTGTCACTCTGCCTCTGCCTCTTTCTCCTTTCCCTCCCTCCTTCCCTCTCTCTTTCCTCTTTTCTCCTCTCTCCTCTCTCTCTCTCTCTCTCTCTCTCTCTCTCTCTCTCTCTCTCTCTC
>JAJPUD010009497.1:62432-74015 GCA_023553655.1 Myrmecobius fasciatus
CTCTCTCTCTCTCTCTCTCTCTCTCTCTCTCTCTCTCTCTCTCTCTCTCTCTCACACACACACACACACACACACACACACACTCCTTGGACCTGTAAAAAAAAAAACATATTCATGTCCCAGCTCCCCACTTATCAACACATACTCTTATCACTGTTCCCAAATTAGCCCTATCAACTTCCCCAACTCCCATTGCCTTCTATAATAAACTAGACTCTAAGAAGTTTTCTTTTCCTTCAATCTCTCTTTTTCATTGTCACTCACTTCTTCACTCTTTCCTCATCCCCACATCTTCAAGGATCTTATCCATGCAATCGTCCCACTCCCAAGGTACCCATGCATCATTCTCACCCTCCTGGAAGACCCTGTCCACATTGAGCCCATAGGTGGCACAAGTCTCATAGTAGCTGCAGCGCTTCATTTCCCCACATAGAGCTCGGGCACGAGCATCTCCCACAACCCGGGGGGAGGAAGCACTAATCCTGTCTGGTGGGGAGAGAAAGGTGCATGAGCAAACATACATTCCTACTTTCACTCTGCCTTAACTGCTTTCACAGAATCACCATATCTTGAGAGTGGGAAAGAAATTAAGGTCATATGATCCCATCTTGACTTGAATAGAAATTCTCTCTATAGTGGTCCCAACAAGTGTCCTGCAGCCTTTCACTTTGGTGATGGGGAACTCATTGACTCTTTAGTCAGCTCTGAATGTTATGTTTTTCTTTCTATTGAGCTGAATTCTACATTCCTGCTACTTTCTCTCATTGCCCCCAGTTCTGTCCTCTAGAGCCATTCTAAGTGAGCCTAATATCTCTTCTACATGACAGCCCTTTAAATACTTGAAGACATCGATCATGCTTCTAGGTTTTCCAGATGGCTACACATCTCTCAATATTGAGCAACTACTTAGAACTCCTCTGGATTTTTCAGTTTCTCCCCTACAAGTCTGTCCTTTCCCCAGAATCTTACCTTGTGTCCCCACCAGTGCTAGAGCCAGGCCTCCCCGACTCTCCCCACGAAGGGAGTTTAGCTGCACATGGAGACGACTCACAGCCTGGAAACTGCTCTCATCCTCCAGGCTGAAGACAAAAATGACAGCATCTGCCCAGCCTGAGAACTAGATGAGGAGAGACAAATGAGGGGTCAGGCAAAAAGAGAAATCCTTCCTTATAATTCCCAAGACTCTACCAAATGTGAGAACTGAGAAGGCTGCAGCAAGAAAAAGATGACCCCCCACTTCCTAATCTTACCCCAAATTTGCTTCCTCAGAAGTCTGACTACTACCCAGTATCCTCTCTGCTTTCTCCTCCCTATTTACCTTGGCATCTGGTGCCCCTACTTCCTCTCGGATCAGCAACAGGTGACTTTGTCCATCCACCAACATCTCCTTCTTATGCTGCTCACCTGTCAAAGATTATTAGAGTGGAAAAGCTTGAAGAACACACACACACACACACACACACACACACACACACACACTGAATTGGATATGCCCCTTCTCCCACTCAATCCCTTTTAATTCCCAAGGACTCACTCTCTGTCTTCTCTAGCACTTGGTAAGAACCAGTCAGGAATCTGTGAATGAGCGATGACTTCCCACTCCGGGCATCACCCAGTACCCCCTGTGCACAAGGGAATGATCTGAAGTCACAGGTGGAACAAAGATCTCAATGGGGTTTAAGAACACAGTCTTGGGATTTGGGATGGTGGGAAAATGTCACCCTTGTTGAATCTGAAATGATTGACAGTGGACAATCATCCAAAGACGCATAACGTGGAGAGTGGATAAGAGCCTGGGAGAAGGTATGGGAAGACTAAGAGAGCATCATAGTGTATTGGAAGGACTCCTGGACACTGGACTTTGAGTCAAAAGGCTTGAGGATAAGTCCCAGCTCCATCACTTGCTATCTATGTCATCTTGGACAAATTACTCCGTCTTTATGTACCTCAGTCTTTTCATTTATAGAATGAGTTTATTGGACTAGATTATGTCTAAGCTTTCTTAAAACTTTAATGTGTCATGATTCTATAGTGGGAGTGTTAATAGAGGGGATTTCTATTCAGATATGGGTTAAACTAGATAAGATTCTTTCCAGCTTTGAGATTTTGTGATTCTAAAAGGAGAAAGTTACCCAAGGATCAGAGTGAACCTCAATAAACACCAACAAATGGAGTCTTTTATCCAAAGAGACAGAGAGCAAGAAATAACCACTCTCAAACCAGTTGGCTGGTTTGGCTGAAGGAGATACTAAAATAAGGAGAAGCTTGAAGGTGAGAAGAGAAAAGCATAAGAAGAACAGGAAAAGAAGCTAAATGGGGGTTGCTTGGGAGGAGAAGAGAAAAGGAGGTGATATGGAATGATAGTATAAAGGACTATGAAAAGAGAGATTTTGAAGAATCACAATCCATCATTCCTTATCTACATAGAAAGAGAGGTGAGGAGTTGGCTGAGATGTGGGTGCGAGTAAAACTTGGAAAAATCTTTCTGATAGTCAATGATACTGGCTCACATACCAGACGAAGTTCAGGGATGGATCGGCTCAAAGTCCATTCCTGGCTATTGACCACAGCTTCTGAAAAAAAAGAGTGGGAGATGTTTAGATCTGGCTTTTCAGATCTGATGGACAAAGCCCACATGAAAATGAAAGAGAGTACTTCAGCAACACACACACACATATATACACACTTATACACACACACATGCATGCAGGCAAACTCCTATACCTTTCTGCCTGCCTATTCCTCTTCCTGACTTCTACCCCCCCCCCAAAAAAAAGATAGGCCACTTCCATTGAGTTGAAAAAGCTAGGGAATAAGATGCTAAGACAGTGGTCCACACTCCGCCCCCATGAAGCTTGCTTTCCCCACAGCTGTTGCTGCCGCTCAGAGGTTGCTTAGCAACAGAACCAGAGAGACAAAAATACTTCACATTGGCATCTCCCTTAAAGCACATCCCCAACTGTGTGTCCCCCCACATCCCAGCCCAAAAGAACTGGTGCCTGCTAAGGGCAGGATAGCCCCTTCTCTAAGAAGAGGGCCAGGAGAGTACAGATGGTTTACAATGTGAGGGGATGGGATTGATTCCAAAGGAAAACAGAGCCTGAGGTTAGGTGCAAGGATTTGAGTAGAAGATGGAAGCAAAGGAGGAAAAGGACAAACTCTGAACCTCTTTTCCTTGAGAAAAGAAACTGAGGCTTTCAATGGCAGTGATAAGGATGACCCTTTTCAAGGTCACATGTACAGATCAGACCCCAGGTACTAGATTCCTGCCACACTTTCCAAACTTAATTGAAAGGAAAGAACCAAGACACTTTAAAAATTCACCTGCTTTTTCATCCCTCTAGGATTTTGCCAGATCAGAACTTCAGTAGCAAATTGAAGAGAGGAAATTCAAGAGGGTTTGGAGAGCATCACCTTCCTAAAATTTGCTCTCTTCCTCATCCCTCTATGGGCAGGTCACAAATCCAATAACAAATTGGGAAAGGGAAGTTCAGAAGGAACAGAGAGCATCAACCCTTTCTAGTTATGAGCTACAGCAAAGTGCTGTTGGGAAAGGGTTTTGGGAAGCTTCTTTCATCCTTGTCCCTTCATATCCCTTATTCCTGCCTTGTTCCAGTCCGCCTAGTCCCCTGTGTCTGACAGCCTGACACTGAGGCCCGGACGTTCCCAGGGTGGAGCAGCTGCAGTGGGAGCAAGCGGATCTGAAGCCATCTGCTCTTGACAGCTCCAGAGCCAAACTATGGGCCACCACCCCCGCTCCCCAACAGCCTCCCAGGAGAGGGAACAGACCCACTCCACCCCTATCCCCAGATCAAATCCAATAAAGCCAAAGCCCAAACAACAAATACAACCAGAGCATGAACTTCTGTGCAGACCCCAGCTGATCTGAACTTGACTTTGCGTAAGAGAGGAGAGGGTAAGTGGGAAGTGAGGCTCCCTCTATCATATTCCACCCCCATCTCTAGCTCTCTACCCCCTACAGCTTTGCAGTTTCAGTTTCCAGTAGTTTCAACCCACACACTTCCACTCCCTTCCACCCCTTCTGTTTCCAGGACATTGAGCAAAAGACAAAATCCCTGCCATATCACTCGCCTGCTACCCTCTCCAGGAGGACTTGTACAGGCGAGTGGCTGCCTGCAAACTAGTTATAGAGCCTCCTCCTGGCACCAAGTACACAGGATCACAGATTTCCTCCCAAACACACAGGATCACAGACTTCCTCCCAGTTTTCCTTATCCTCATTTTTCACCAAATTCCCTTTGGGGGTTCAAACATAACACATAATACATATAGTCCCATTTTTCTGTTCTAAGTACCAGGCAAAAGTTGAAATCAGGGATGCCTGGTTATCTGGGGGGAATCTGCAAATGATGGTTAATTCTCACCCTGACCAAGGACACATTTTCCCAGAAGGCTTGATTCACCCTCCTTGGGACCTATAGCCAGACACACAAGCTAGCCACTCCCCCTTAATCAAGCTCAGGCTCTCATTCCCTCTAGTCTTCAAAGGACACCCAATACTTCCTGTTGCATCCCTCCACATATGGCCAAACACCGAGAGGTCATGAAGGGGTGAGCAAGAGCCCAGATGTCCCTAAAGTCCAGTTTCTTTCCTTCAGGCCTATACTCCCAATCTAGCTTCTCTTACAGGTTATACTGGAGAGTTAGAATAATAGTAATTGACATTTATATGTCTTTTGGGCTTGCAAAGCTTTTAAACAGGTCCCAGTCTTGACATCCTTCATGCCCTATGGTTCAATTCGTTCCTTCCCCCCTCCCTTTCTTTAGCCTTACTCACTCGGGGAGGCACGAAGCTCTACGGCTAGCAGCTCACGGGACCCGCTGCTGGAAGTGAGGCCTGGGGGTCCAGGAGATGGCCCTGGACCTGGAGGTCCCCCGGTACTCTTGGTGAAGATGCCACTGATGAATTTGAGCATCTTCCGGTCGCGGGTGGAGGCACGACCCCCTTCCCGGCCCCGTTTCAGCCCAGGAGCAGGCGGCTCCAGAGTGATAGGAGGTGCAGGCCCTGGGGGAAGCCCAGGAGAGGTGTCAGAGGCAGCTGGAGAAGCAGCTGGAGTTGCCGGGGTCGCTTGAGGAGGAGGAGAGCCAGCGGGTGGCCCAGGGTGCAAGTCACTGTTGTCCAGCGTCTTACTCTTGCCTTTTCGTGGGGACAACTTTCCTCGGGCTCCAGCCCCCTGGACGGTTGTAGCACCTGCTCCGACCGCAGTTCCAACTCCGCCTGGGGCTCCGGCCCCAGAACTGCTCTTCGAACCCTTGACCCGCGGCTTGCCCTCGCTCTCTGGCCATGATAGACGACTCCCTGCGGTCTTTCCCCCTCCAGCTTTACTCCCACTCGTGGTTACCGTCTTGCAAGGCTTAGGGGCAGGTGGGGGGGGCGCCACCTTGAGTCGACGGTTGCCGGTGCCGGGGTGGGGGGAAGAAGAGCCTGGGACGCCTCCCCCACCCCGGCTCTCTGGCTCTGGTCCCCCCCAGCTTGGACTGCTAAGTAGAGGGCGCCGGGAGGAAGTGGAGCCCCCTCCAGGTTTGGGGTCCGGGCTCAGTCCCCCGGAGACTGGGGGTGCTGGGGGGGCGGCCCAAAGGGAGAGGCGACGACCCGGAGTAGGGGAGACAGGACAGGCTGGGCTAGCTGGAGTAGGGGACAGGGAAAGGGTCTCCGTCCCTGTCCCCGCGCTACTGGTGCTGATCCACAGAGCATCTTGCCGGTGGAAGAGACGTTCCTGCCGCTTCTTGCCGGCCTCATCTGCGCCCCGAGGGCTTCCAGGTTCTCCCCCTTCTGGTGCCCTGACTATCGGGGCCCCAGCCCCTGATGGTGAGGGAGGCGGTGGAGGCACAGACTCAAGCTTGACCAGGGTCAGCGAGATGAGGTAGGTCGTTGTCCGGCGCTGAAGCGCGCCCGCACCCCGGCTCATGGGGCCCCAAAACCCCCGGGCTGGGGTGGGGAGGGGGGCTTCCCCCAAATTGGCTCAGGGAGGCCCGGCCATGGGGTAGCTCTGCGTGCTTGCCGCTGGACTCAGTCCCCTGTTCAACCCCCGCCCAGGCTCCTAGGTCCCCGCCGCCTCCGCCTATTTGGAGAGCGCCCCCCTCCCATCACACAGGGCTCCTCCTCTCCATGCCCCCCACCCTGCACCCCCAACCCTTTCCGAGGCCCGGGACCTTTAGTGCTGTTCTGAGGAGGCGAGGGCGTAACCTCGCATCCCCCAACCCGTGAGGAGAAGCAGAGACAGGATCTTGAAGGGGGAGGCTACAGAGAGTAGGAGGGGGTGGACAGGGCAAATAGGCGACGTGGGGGAAACAGGAATGCCAGGGAAGGGGGCAGGCAGAAGAGACAGAGTGCGGGGGCGATGAGGTTTGGCGGGTTGGGGGGTGTGCTTAGGAGAAGGTGGAGGATGGAGAGCAGAGGAAAGGGACTGGGGGTGGGGTCCAGATGAAGGGGATGTAAGGGGTGAGGGAAATGCGGATGATACGCGGGGGCGCAGGGAGGATAGGATGCAGGATGGAGATGTAATGAGAAGGCGGTGGGGGGAAGGATGCGGGAGGATGCGGGAGGATGATGGGGGCCGGAGGGTCTAGGGGAGGGAGGGGTTTGGGGTCTAGGCGAGGGTCCGGGGGTTCGCGGGGGTTCACCGGGACTCAGCTTGGTGCGGATGCGCGATGTATCCGGGTGCTCCCCTCACACTGAGGAGGAGGCGGCCCCCTGCCGCCCCCCCCCCCAACCAAATCTCCCCCCTACCTCCCCACCACACACATACACACACACCAGCCCGGCTGTCTAAATGGATGGTGCAAAATCCAGAACTGGATTTCCCTCCTAAACCCCGGACTGGATTCCTCCCCAAATCTCGGACTGGATTCAAGCAGACTAAGTAAATCACTTCCCTCTCTCCCCCCACCCCACCCCTCCATTTCCCGCTTTTCCCCTTCTCGGAGCAGCTGGACGTGTTGAAAGGGGGTTCGTAAATGTAGGTGGAAGGTCAGTAACTACAACCCCGAGAAGCATCAGTTCTGCCCATTTGCCAATTGGAGGTGGGGGTGGGGTTCTTTGAAGAACGAGGTGGAAGCCTCTTGACCCTGCTCTCCTAAGAGACTCTCACCTAGAGCCGAACTAGGACTTGGGCTATTCTCCTTAAGTAAAGCGGCTGCGTGGGACCGATTCCTACGATAAATCCTTAGTCCCTTTTCACCCCCGCGAGATAAGCTACTAGTGCCCAATCCTAAATCTATCCTGGGGTGAACTTGGCATTTCAAGTACCCTGCTACCCCCGAGGACACGGAACAGGGCACCAAGTTGTTTGGCGGAAGGTAGGAGGCGGCATAGAGGGGACACCAGGACGCCAGTAAATCAAAGACTCCCGGGCGGGGAGGAGGGTGTAAATCTGGGCATTACACCCCTCCACTCTCATAAAAATGCATCCTGTAGCCATGGCAACCATGGCTGGGAAAGTACCCGGGAAACAGCGGGAATAATGGGTAGATGGATCAGTGGAAGGAAGGGAAGCTAAAGAGAACCTCTGGAGAAAGGGAAAGGAACAGGTTGTTGATGAAAAAGTTGGGGTGAAGAAAACCCCACCTTGATACTGCTCCCCAACAATGTAGGCGTGTACATTAGTGTTTGTCAGGAAGATGGCGGTTCACCTAGGGAGTGGGAGCCGAAAACTCCCAGATTCCCATTTTCCTTAGGTTTGTGGACTTTTTTGGAAGGGGAATATAATGGGAGTAGAGAGTGTGTGTGGGTGTCTATAAATCTCTTGGTACTCTAAAGCAGAAGATTCATATTATTCCTAGAAAAGGGAAGAAGTGGATAACCCCGGGGTCCCGCGCTCTCACGTAGGCGTCTCAGAGTAAGGCGGAAAGGCACTGGCCTCGGAACAGGGTGCAGCAGGGATTGGATGTAGTCTCTCCAGACCCCTCCTTCGAACCCTGGGGACCAAACATCCTCCCCATCTTCCTCTTCTTTCTTTCCCTCCCCCTGACGCAGCCTGGGCTATAATAAGAGTTGCCGTGGGCGGCTCTTGGAGGCAGAAGCCGCCGGCGAGCGGGGCCTGTATTGGGAACTAAACGGGGACCAGGTTGGGGAGGAGGAGGGAATCTGTTCTCTGAGCTGCTCTTGTACCCTACCTCCCTCAGCGCCCAACCTAGGGGTCGGCTCTCTCTGCTTTACAAAAGGACTTGGAGAAGCCGAGATGTCGCCCTCTCCTGGAAACGGGCGCCTGTACACCTGGTTCTCTGTGGTTCTCTGTAGGGAATAAGGGTAGAGAAGTTGCCACCTCTAATTCTGTTTTCCTATCCCTGGTCCTCAGCTTCTCTTTCTGTATAATAGGTACAACTATATCTGTAAGGAATTGTCACATCGCAGCCACCGCCAGGGATTTCGGAGAAGGGAGCCTCCTCAGAGTTAGATGTCTTTCCTTCTTTATCTTGGGCAGAGCCTGTTTATTGCCACAACCACCCACTCAAAACCTCTTCCTTTTCTGATGAAAGAGGCAGAGCTTAATAGCCTGACCAGGCATACGTCCTCACCAGGCAGAGTGTCCAGAATGTCCCTGGGAAATATATCTACTCTCACCATTCTAACGAAGTTCCTAAGCCTGTCACTGAAATGCAACGATGGCCCATGATAATATGGAGGGGGAGAGGAGAAACGAGCAGCACCCTCATCACCCAGGGGCCAATAGGGCCAGTAACAGAATGGAAAAAGCAATCGCTTAGTGGGAAACATGTGGGTAGTAGATTTTCCTCCTACTCTCTCCTCATTCTCCATAAAATAAGCTCTAGAAAGATGGTCTTGGGGAAAGGATCTTAAGTAGAGTAGCCCTCATCTCCTTTGGACACCAGAAAACCACGAAGGCAGACAATTGAGAGTAGAAAAAAAATGAAGTAAATTGGAGGTAGGGTGAAGCTTATGCTGATTTTCACTTTACTCCCCTCTTTAATCCTGTCCCCACCCCATCCTAGCCTAAATTTGGCTTGTTCTTGGTTAATTCATTGACCTTTGAGTCCAAAGGGCCAAACTCTGTTGATGGAAGCAGTGTGGAGTTCTGTTGTTGACTTGCTACTGCCTGTGTCTTTCTCCTACTGTAGGCCCCCACCACAGGATTTGGGGGTGAAAAGGGCCAGAAGGATGTGGCGGATGGTATTGCTATGGCAACACTTCCTCCCTGTGTTGTCATTGATTGCTGTAATAGTGCTAATGAGGTGAAGCGGAAGCTGAGGTGGGGAGACAGGAACAAGACAATATTGAGAAAAAGTGACAGAAGACAAGAAAGGGGGGTTCTAGATTGGTGAGCTTGTATGTCCACATCTAGTGTGTTTCTGAATGTCTGACACTGTATCACTGTCTAAATACGTCATAATATACATGTCTAAGAATCTGTGCATGTATCTACACATATATTTGTCTCCCTGATGATGGAAGCATGTTCAGCAAGTGGGTACTAGGAATTAATCTGGGAATCAAATGATCTTGCCCCAGAATTCTTCTCATTTCAAGCCTCTTCTTATCCCCATCTCTCTAGGTAACGAAATAGGTCACTTAACCTTACTTAAAGCTACTAACTGCCCCCCCATCTCCCACCAACAGCAACTGTCCATGTTTTCCCACTCCTGAAAATCACTTCATTAGTGACCTTTTATTAGAGACAGAGAAAGTGGGTTTTTCCCTACCTCACCCCACTCCCAACCTTAACAGAACTCCTTCCCCCAGAGCCCTTTTCATGTTGGGAGATGAGGAAGAAGTTAACTCACTTGTGAAATCTGAATAAATTGAAGCCCCCCTCCTCAGATCCTCAAATACCCTCAGGTTGGGCACAACGTCCACTCTTACCTCTAATATTGTCCAGTGAGGTCTTGATGTCTTTCCGGAGCTGTGGATCATTTACCTTCTCTGCCAACTTTCTGAGCAGGTTCAAGTGCCGCTTGGCAACCTCATGCCGTCTGACTTCTGCCTTTACTGCAGCTGCAGCCAACTGCCTCTGGGCATGCATCATGCCCAGGCCTATCTGGCCAGGCTAGCAGCTCCTTCTGGCCCCCTGACCCATACCCACAGCTACTAACCCAAGAAGGAGCCGTGCTCTTGGCTTCTACCCACCCTTCCGTTTGTCTGTCAGTCTCACTTCCTGGCTGTTGTGCTTCAAACCCACAGCCTGAGACAGCAGTAACTGCTGCACCTCCCTCACACCCCCTCTAGTGTTGTCATGTGGGTCACAAGCAGCCTGGCCAGGATTCCTCAACCAGGTGAAGGGTGTTGCCTTAATGTGAAGACCAATGCCTAATGCTGGTTATGGAAAAGCAGGGCAGGAATGATCACAGGTGTAGTTTGGAACAGTTCATGTCTTCTACCATTAATAAGCCTCCTACATAGAATCTTTCACACTTAAAGCCTTGTATATCAACTTATAGTTTTATTACATTCAGTTTTATACAATGGACACATTCATTCAGAAACTTGCACACACACACTTATAAGCTCTCACGTAAGCAACCTTGCAAACTTAGTCTGTACACAACTTGGCCCTATTCTTCCCATCCTAGTCATGCTAATCCCTCCCTTTCTTCTTTCTTTCCTTTCCTCCCTCCCTTCCTCCCAGATGAAGTTTATTCAAGAAAGAGAACTAAGAGGCTGAGAATAAAGTTTCTGTGGATCTAGAGAACTTTCAAGCTGATAATATTTGCATGATTTTATATCTAACATGAACATTTTTCAAATCATTTAAACATTTACAGGATCTTTATTCTCTATCCTTTCCTGATTTGGTCACCCTCGGTCCCCCAAAATGCCCCCCTCCCCCAAACATTTCCTTCACTCTAATTCCAAGTGTGAGAAAGAGTTATATAGGAGTAGGTGTAACTGGAAAAGGAATTGGAAGCATTTTCTAAAGTGGTTATTCCACTCAAAGAAATGAAGAGAGTAAAATGATTTTTTAGATCTGCTCCAACTTTAAAACCTATCATCCTAAGATCACCATCATTCCTCCAATTTCCATTCCTAATCAAATTCCCTTCACTTTTTTTTTTTTACTATTTTAAGAATTTAGAAAGGGAATATGGGAAAGGATGATTATCAATTTCACCCAAGCCAGTTGCTCAAGAGAAGTGGTATCTATTTTAGGGTCTTCCCAAAGTGGGAGAGGGAGAAGGCTCATTTTCATTTCTTACTAAGGCTGTCTACTCTTTTTTGGACTTGGGCCAGTAAATGCCTGCAGTTTGGGGATGACTTGCCTAAGTCTTAGTATCACAGATGAAAGTATTGTCATTGTACTCTGGGAAAGAATAGATTAGTTTCTTATAACAGGACTTTACTCAGAGGCTTCCCTATTGTAACCTTATTTACCTGGATGTGCATATACACAGGGAAACTAAAAATCATATTGAATTATGATGCCTTGCAATCACATCTGTATGTGATGCTTGTGTTGTGGAACTGTTTTCGTGTCGGTTTTTATTGTGGTCCCACTGGGTGCTGTGCTGAACTGATTCCCACAGTATTGTGTGGTAATGAATATGCATGTTTTCATAGGTACAAGGTAAATTGACATGAATGGGTCTTGACTACTCAAGATGGGGGGG
>JAJPUD010009498.1:17346-28185 GCA_023553655.1 Myrmecobius fasciatus
ACCAATCAAACTCCCAAGAAATTATTTTACAGATCTAGAAAAAATAGTAGCAAAGTTCATTTGGAAGAACAAAAGGTCAAGGATTTCAAGGGGATTAATGGGAAAAAAGTCAGATGAAGGTGGCCTTGCTGTACCAGATCTAAAACTATATTATAAAGCAGCAGTCAACAAAACCATTTGGTACTGGATAAGAAATAGAGCAGTCGATCAGTGGCATAGGATAGGTTATCAGGATAATCTAGGCAATAACTTTAACAATTTAGTTTTTGATAAACCCAAAGACCGCAGCTCTTGGTATAAGTACTCAGTATTCGGCAAAAACTGCTGGGAAAATTGGAAACTAGTGTGGAAGAAATTAGGGCTTGACCCACACCTAACACCACATACCAAGATAAGATCTAAATGGCTTCATGATCTAGATATAAAGAGTGATATTGTAAGCAAATTAGAAGAACGTAGTATAGTTTACCTCTCAGACTTGTGGAGATGGAATAAATTTATGTCCAAAGAAGATCTAGAACACCTAATTGAACACCAGATAGATAATTTTGATTATATTAAGTTAAAAAGTTTCTGTACAAATAAAACTAATGCAGACAAGATTAGGAGGGAAGCATCAAATTGGGAAATCATCTTTACATTTAATGGTTCTGATAAAGGCTTCATTTCTAAAATATATAGAGAATTGCCTCAAAGAAGAATTCAAGCCACTCTTCAATAGATAAGTGGTCAAGGGATATGAACATACAATTTTTAGATGATGAAATTAAAACTATTTATAATCATATGAAAAGGTGCTCCAAATCACTATTGATCAGAGAAATGCAAATTAAGACAACCCTGAGGTACCACTACACACCTGTCAGATTGGCTAAAATGACAGGAAAAGATATCGATGAATTTGGAGGGGATGTGGGAAAACTGGGACACTGATATATTGTTGGTGGAATTGTAAATGGATCAAACCATTCCGGAGAGTAATTTGGAGCTATGCTCAAAAAGTTATCAAACTGTGCATTCCCTTTGACCCAGCAGTGTTTCTATTGGGCTTATATCCCAAAGAAATCTTAGAGGAGGGAATGGGACCCACCTGTGCAAGAATGTTTGTGGCAGCCCTTTTTGTAATGGCCAGAAACTGGAAACTGAATGGATGCCCATCAATTGGAGAGTGGCTGAGTAAATTATGGTATATGAATGTTATGAAATATTATTGTTTTGTAAGAAATGACCAGCAGGACGATTTCAGAGAAGCCTGGAGAGACTTGCATGATCTGATGGTGAGTGAAACGAGCAGAACCAGGAGATCATTATACACAGCAACAACACTATTACATGATGATCAATTCTGATGGACATGGCTCTCTGCAACAAAGAATTGTCTCAAACCAGTTCCAATTGTTCACTGAAGAAGACCATATACACTCATAGAGAGGGATATGAAATATGGACCACAACATAACATTTTCATGCTCTCTATTGAGGTTTGCTTGCATTTTGTTTCCTTTCTCTGATTTTCTTTTTTTTTCTTGTAGATAGGATTTTTCTTGCACAACTTGTCAAGTATTTCAACATTATTAACATGTAGTGGACTTCCTGCCATCTAGGGGAGGGGAAGGGACTGAGAGTAAAATTTGTAATGGAAAGCTTTGTAAAGATCAATGCTGGGGAACTACCCATACATATGTTATACAAATAAAAAGCTTTAATAAATAATAATAATAATAATTCACATCTACATAAATTTTTCATGGTTTTCAAAACACTTTCTTCATAGAAAACTCTAAGACTTCAACAAATTTTCAAGGAGAATCTGTATGATTCCTTTTCATATGGTATTTAATAGTGAGGAATCCCTTTGTGTATGAATTGACCTAGATGGAAAGGGCTCTGAGGTCCTTTTCAACTCTCAAAATCTGAATTAAGTAAAGAAATCGGCAGATAAAATTAAGAAATTTTTCCCCATCTTGGTTGAACTAGATTTCAACATGAGGAGCTCCCAGAGTGGAAACATTTTCCACTGATTTAGCAAGAGTCAGCTAGCTAATAATTTATGGTAGATCAAGCACTAGATCTGGAGTTAGAAAGACCTGAGTTCAAAAATGGCCTCAGAGACTTTCTACTTCTGTGACTTCTGACAAACCCCTTAACCTCTATCTGCTTCGGGTTTCTCAGCTGTAAAATGGGGATAATAATCGCAAGTACCCCACATTATTGTTAAGAGAATTAAATGAAATATTTGTAAAATGCATAGCACAGAGCTTGGAATATAGTAGGCACTTAATAAATATTTACTTCCTCCTTTCATTCATTTCTTCTTTCTTTCCTTCCTTTTCTCTTCTCTTCCTAATGTACCTTTGCAACAGTTTGTAATCCTAGGGAATTAAATATGGCTTTGAGAAGCCAAAAGACTTGCCTTAGGTCACATAATAAGAATGTATCAAATTAAAGACTTGAATCCAAGTCAACATAACTTCAAATCTGGCTCTCTATTATGCAATGTAGTTTATTAATATAATCATTTTCTTTTGGAAAAGGAAATAGATTTAATAACCTTAGCTTACTTATCTATGACATATATAACAGAACTGGGGCTCAGACTCATGTATTCCAATTACAATTCTTTCCACTGTACTGCAATACCCCTCATGAAATAGCTTTTTATCTGGAGAAAATACATTTCCATGCAACTTGCAGTATCCAAAAGGAACTATTTTCTAGCAATCTTATTCAGCTGGAAATTGGGGTCTCCCAGCTAGTGGTAATACAGTTTCATTTTAAATTCAGTTTCACATTTGAAACTCCTTTTTTTCTTCCTGGAAGGAAAATCAGTTTTACAGAGAAAAATATCATGATACATGTTGAGTGTGATACACATTATCAATTATAAATTGTTACTCAGAGCACCTTTGTATTGATTGGAATTTATGATGGAATTTTTTTAAATCACATTTATCATAAATAATTTATCAGCACTTTAATAAACAATATCTAAGCCACCAGCAGAGGGTTTTAGAAATCCAAAGGATATTTTAACTCCTACTTGTTCTTTCATGAGCTAGTTACCTTGGTGCGACTTTAGGTCCAGCTTTGTCAGAAAACCTTAGTGTAAAAATACTGCATATTGATGAAATGACAACTAAGTTGGTATAATAGCAAGAACACTGGATTCAGGGCATGAAGCAGTATGACACTGAAGAAGTCACATTACCTTCCTGCAACATGGTTTATCTTTAAAAGTAGTAGTTGTATTTGATTATTTCCAAGGTGTTTTACAGCTCTAATATTCCCATTTGAATATTATTATTGTTAGCATGGGCAATTGGGAAGCACCTGAATGGAAAATCAGTTCTGGAATCAGGAAGACTTGAGTTCAAATATGAGCTTAGACATTTACTAGCTCTATGACCTGGGCAAGTCACATAACTTTGATTGCTTCAGGTTCCTCATCTGTGAAATGAACTGGAAAAGAAAATGGGAAATAAGTTCTTTGCCAAGAAAACCCCAAATGGGGTCATGGAGAACCAGACATAACTAAAAAGTCTGAACAATAACAAAAACATTGTTAGTATGTTCTTTGAAAGGCCAAATTGATGTGTGCTGCTTGAGTGTTCCCTGAATCTCCAATCAAGAGTCAATTCAGTAGAAAATGAGAAGTAGGGAATCTTTGGTAAGAAAAGAGACAGGTTGCCTACCTTGCACTTATTCTAGCAATTACAAAACACTGAATAATGACCAAGAATTCCAATAAGATGATGAAGTCACTTCAAAGAGGGCTGAAACTAAGCAACAAGACAGCTTTAAAAAAAGCTTAGCATTATAATTAAAGAAAGGCCAGACATCATGGAACATGCTGGGCTTTCTATCCTTAGGCTGTAAGAACAAAGAGAAAACTCCTTGAAGTCATAAACCCATTGGCTTGGAGTTGGGGTAGCTTAGAAGCCTTGAAGAATGTCAATAATCAATATGGGCTTCAGTGGGTTTGACTATAAGACACCCAAGTGCTCTGAGGTTTCTAGCAAGGGGTTCTGAAATGACCTAGAAAGCCCTGAAGGCCCACTTCTCTGAATCTCAAGGAAGCAGGGTTGGGGTCTAACCTTAGAAGGAAGAATTTATCACAGCAACTTGAGTGACTTGAGGTGAGATTAAGCAGTGCTGACCACTGCAACCAAAAACAGAGATTGGGGGCAGAGCCTACTTCTAACAAACTTGCAATTTAATAGCTAAAGCTGGAGATTAGTAAAGAAAGAAGATCAAAAATTCTTTCAAATCTAGATGTCTCCAAAATAAAAGGAGTGATTTCATTAATAACTGCTATCAGAAACTCAAGGGAAAATATTTTCTATAAGGGCACATAAATATCTAAAATAAAGTAAGACATTGAAAAGGAAATAACTCCAGAGCAAGCAGCAATAGCTAATTAGCATTTAAATAGCACTTTCAGTTTGCAAAAGATTACATGTATACATACAAAATACATCTATGTATATATACATACATATATGCACATATGTACATTCATATATGTCCATGTATGTGTGTTTGCAGGCATAACCATGTATGTGTATTTGCAATATCAGTAGTGTATATACTTCCTTCCTCTATAGCTTCCTGTCCCCTGAAATTCTTAACCAAGGCTTTCTGTTATTTTCTGAAAAAAATCCACCTAATGTATTAGAGGCTCAACTCTAGCTCTATGCATATTTTGTGGCTATCAGGACACAATTCAGATTGTTAGCCCTCATTCTTAATATATGACTGACCTTTGAAAGTCCAGGGCCTAATTAGGGAAGATGTTTAACTATGGTCTAACTAGATGATGCCTTTATGAGACTGAACAAGTCCCTTGCATGAATTAGAAATGAATCACCTGGAGATAGCTATATAGAGCTCTGAGTTTGGGAATCAGCAAGACCACAGCAAGATCAAATCTGGCTTCAAACACTTATTACTTGTGTAATCCTGAACAAGTCAGTTAACCTATTCAGTCTTAATTTCTTTATCTATTAAATGGAGATAAAATTAATATCTACCTCGTAGTATTGTTATGGAAATAAAATAAGATAGCATATGTAAAGTGTTCTGCAAGCTTTAAAATACCACATAATATAATTTTATTATCAGCTTTTATCTATATAGCACTTTAAGGTTTGTAAAATACTTTATAAATATCTTGTTTTCCCTCAGAAGAGCCTGGGAAGTAGGTGTTATTGTTATCCCCATTTTACAGATGAGGAAACTGAGACAGAAGTTAAATGATTTTCCCAAGATCAGAGAATCAAAGGCTAAATTTGAACTCATGTCCTCATGACTCTAGGCCCAGAATGTTATTCACTGTGCCACCTGATTATTATTATTTTCTGTGTTTAGGTTCTTGGATTTCAAAGATCAACTGTCTTAGGCTAGTAATACATAGTCTTGGTGATGCTACTCTTTGCAAAACAAGTCAATATTGGTAATATGATTCATTCTTGATACAGCAAACATTTTTCCCATCGTTTAAATTACCTAAAATTACATTCTTCTCTCTTTTTTTAGATCACAGTGTTCTCTTTACTAGGTGTGTGATCCTAAAAATATTACTTAACTTTTCTCAGACTCAGTTTCCCCAACTATATAAGGGTAATAAAAACAGCCTTCTCTAATAATAACAGAAATAAATGAGGTGCTATATGTGTATATATGTATATAACATGTTTTTGAACAGAAATAAATGAGGTAATATATATGTATATAAATTATATAAAGTGTTTTTGAAAATCATATGCTACCTAAATTCTAGCTACTATTAGTATTCCTTAACTCACAAACTCATAGCATTCCTAAGAGAATATTGATTTTAAATGATGGACTCTTGCAAGAGGGAATAACTTGGTATCATTCAAAAGATAATATTTCTTTTTTTTTTTGCTGTTTGCTGAGGCAATTGGGGTTAAGTGACTTACCCAGGGTCACACAGCTAGGGAATGTTAAGTGTCTGAGACGAGATTTGAACTCAGGTTCTCCTGACTTCAGGGCTGGTGCTCTATCCACTGCGCCACCTAGCTGCCCCTAAAAGATAATATTTCTTACATGTATTTCAGCCTGATTTCTTACTATTCAATTCTGGAGACTGCATGTTGATCATTTAGCAACAATATAAGATATATATCAAGAGACTTATCCAATAGGCTACATTTTCAATTGGATGTCATAGTCTAGATATATTTATTTTTCATCCACTTTAATTTTCAATTGTGAATGGTATAGTTGATATAAAAATATAATTCATTTCATTGACAAAACATTTCATTGCAGAAATGATTTCTTCTTGGAACATGATGAAATAACCATAAGTTCACATGCAAATGGAAGCCTTTAGAAAATCCTATAGAATAACACTTTTAGACGTCTTTAGTCCATATATGTTCATGGTATTGATATTCACCAGATCATCGAATGATGTTATTTCTGTGACCACATCTGTCATAGTCATATATTATTTTAATATATTTTAGGGAATACCTTGTTTAAGAAAAAGCTGCATTTTTGTCTATTGGGCTAAATGCTTTTTAAAATAATTAGCAGGCATCATACAGTAGCATATTCACTTATCTTCAGTGAGTTTTGTGACTATAAAGAGATGATTGGCTATTAAACATTATATAAAAAGTCTTTCCCATTCCCAGTTCATATTCCCTCGCAGTTACCTTAGCTGTAGTCATGTGTTATTTTCTTAAAGTTTTTTTGTCCAAATAAAATTATGGTACCTTATTGCTTGCCTTCTCAATAGGGGAGACTAGAAAGAAGGAGAGAACTGAAATTCAAAATTATGAAAATGTTAAAAATAAAGAGAAAATCATATATAATTGTTACCTCATCATAAAATTCTTCTGTTTTTGTTCTAATACTATCGCTTATTCTAATTTTATCCTTTTCTTTTTACTTCATCTTAAATACCATTGTTGCTTCTTTTCACAGTACTTTGAGTACTGAGGTAATAGAGGCTAGATATGGTGGGCCTATTATTGTATTGATTAAGATAAATCATTATAATTATTCCAATACTTGTGTTTCATTTTAACTTTGTGTTCTTTTCCTTCTGAACCATAGCTGATGTCCTCATTTTTGTCTTGTTTTTGTCTTTGAAACTCCAACATTAGTCATAAAGAAGGTGATGATTGCCAAATTCATCTATAAAGTCCATGGCATCTCTGAATCTATGGTCTTATGAGTTTAATTGTTGAATTAAATTGAGTATTGCATAATCATGCTGGAAATATGGATTGGGTACAGTCTGCAAGAGGCTCAAATTCCATATAAATGAGTTAGTATTTTATTCTAGAGGCAATAGGACCTATGGATGCTTCTCAAGCAATGAAATGATATGATCAATGTTAAGGAGATTATTAATTTACTAAATATGTTGAACATTGAACAAAAAGGGGGAAAGAAAGATGCTTGGACACAAATTAAAAGGTCATCCCATAGTACAGACAAGAAGTGATGGGAAAGTGTATTAGAACTATTGAGGTATAAATAAGACTGGCTATAGATGAGAGATATTGCAGAGGAAAAACTGAAAAAAAAAAAAACCAAATACAGCAGCTGATTGAAAATAGGCAAAGTATGTTTTTTGACTTATGCTCAACAAGAACACTATAAGGTAAAATGAACCTGTGTCCAAAGAAATTAATTTGCCTCAGGGTATCTGATAAAATAAAATGCATCAAACTCCTTTCTTCTCTATTTTTCCACATCCCCTTCAACAATTGTTCCTTTCCTCTTCAATCATTTTAGTCAATCTGATAGATGTAAAATGATATCTCAAGGTTGTTTGAATTTGCATTTCTCTAATCAATAATGATTTAGATAATTTTTTCTCATGACTATAAATGCTTTTATTTGTTTATCTGGAAGCTTTCTGCTTTTATTTAGCTAAAACTTTGTCTTTTATAATGTAATTATTTCAAGAACATTATTATGGACATGACAAATCCTCCTGGAGCATGCTGTCTCCACTATCTCCAATGAAAAAAGTCCATTAATATTATTAACAGTTAAACTAATCTTTGTAGTTGTTCTAAGGACTTTGTGAACTCTATACTTCTCTGTTCCCTTCTTTGCCATTTCATCACATTCACTGAAGAAATGGAAGTAATAGAAATATGTTTTGCTCTTTAAAAATCTATTTCATGAATTTCACTGGCCAAAAAGTTAAGACTTAGTGGTCAGTCATTTGATGATGAGCCCTGATTTTAGCCAACCTATTTCTTAGATACCAAACATCCTCAATGTTCTTATTCAGTTTTTGTAACTTTATAGAATATACCATATTTTATATTGCAGAAGCAACACTATTGAGATCTGAGGGTCATTCAATTATTATCATAAAGTATCAAAGTACAAATTTGGGGAAGAATAATCATAATGGTAGCAAGTATTTATTCATATTTTTCTTTCAGGCTTACAAAATGTTCCCTTCATGAGCTTCTAAAATAGATAATGCAAAGATTATTTTTTTAACAGAAGAGGGAATTGAGGAGCAGAGAATTAAGTGATTTATCCATGGTTGCAGAGATAAAAAGTCTTTACACTTTGCAATTTACTCCTTCAATATATTTTCAGTTTTTATGAAGGTCCTGGATGTCCTTTACTCTTTTGTTTTTTTCTCTTTTGATCATGTAAAATCCCTGCCTACCTTTCACTTAATTCAGAAATGAAACATCCATTCTCTCTGCATCTCCTTTCTCTTAGACGTCTGCTAACACTCCCATATTTAAACCCCGGGTGACCCAAAATATAAGTATTTCTACTAGTCTGCACATCCTGAATTACTTTTCCTATTTGATCAGACATGCTCAAGTTGACTTTCTGTGTATATGACAAAGGCTGACTGTCCATTCTCACATTTTCATTAACACTATGCATAAGCTTCTTGGGTAGCTAAATGCCTAAGGTCAAAAAAGTTTCTGGCTCTAGGTGAGTAGGAAACACTACCCCAAAGCAATTCTGAGCAATGTCTGTACATAGTGATCAACCTATTCAATTGCTCTATTTTTTGTTAGACAGCCCTGGGTACTAATGCCTTGAAATGGAGGCTTATTCATACAGATCCGCATATCCAACAGCATATTTTGAGTCACAGTTGGGTTTGGGGGGATTCATAAATCTATCTGGCTCCATGATAGAAAGAAAAGCTCAGATGAAGAACAAAAACTTCCCTTTTACGTGAAAAAAGATCTCTTATATCCCTACATCTTTTTTTAAAGCTTTTTATTTGCAAAACATATGCATAGGTAATTTTTCATCATTGACCCTTGCAAAGCTTTCTATTGCAAATTTTTCCTCCTTCCCCCCACTCCCTCCCCTAGATGTTAATTATCTTAAAATACTTGACAAATCAAATATGTGTATACATATTTATACAGTTATCTTGCTGTACAAGTAAAATTGGATCTATAGAAAAAAATCTGAGAAGGAAAACATTAATTATATCTTTTTAAACTTTGTGGGGCTGCTGAGTAGATATTTTTGATATTTCATTTGTATTCTCCACTCTCCGCATTTTCCCTGACACACAAGACAGGAATTGGGGTTATCCTTTTGTTGCTGGTCATTTGCTATAAGAGCACTAACATAGGACTTCCAGTCATCTCCAACCAAAGAATTCATATGTAAAAAACATTTGAAGCTACAAAGTCTAATCCAAGTCTTCAGCTAGAGAATTTGGGACTGAGACTTCTTCACTTTTGTAGACTTCTTTTGATCTTTACAAAGCTCTCCATTACAACTTTTACACCCAGTTCCCTCCCCTCCCCTAGATGGCAGGAAGTCCACTACATGACAATAATATTGAAATACTTCACAAGTTGTGCAAGAAAAATCCTATCTACAAGGAAAAAAAAAAGAAAATCAGAGAAAGGCAACACAATGCAAGCAAACATCAATAGAGATCATGAAAATGTTATGTTGTGGTCCATATTTCATATCGCTCTCTCTGGGTGTATATGGTTTTCTTCAGTGAACAAATGGAACTGGTTTGAGACAATTCTTTGTTGCAGAGAGCCATGTCCATCAGAATTGATCATCATGTAATATTGTTGTTGGTGTGTATAATGATGTCCTGGTTCTGCTCGTTTCACTCAGCATCAGTTCATGCAAGTCTCTCCAGGCCTCTCTGAAATCGTCCTGCTGGTCGTTTCTTACAGAGCAATAATATTCCATAACATTCATATGCCATAATTTACTCAGCCACTCTCCAATTGATGGGCATCCATTCAGTTTCCAGTTTCGAGCTACTACAAAAAGGGCTGCCACAAACATTCTTGCACATGTGGGTCCCTTTCCCTCCTCTAAGATCTCTATGGGATATAAGCCCAATAGAAACACTGCTGGGTCAAAGGGTATGCACAGTTTGATAACTTTTTTAGCATAGCTCCAAATTGCTCTCCAGAATGGCTGGATCCATTCACAGTTCCACCAACAATGTATTAGTGATCTAGCTTTCCCACATCCCATCCAGCATTTATCATTATCTTTTCCTGTCATTTTAGCCAACCTGACAGGTGTTTAATGGTACCTCAGAGTTGTCTTAATTTGCATTTCTCTGATCAATAGTGATTTGGAGCAACTTTTCATATGACTAGAGATGGTTTTAATTTCATCATCTGAAAATTGTCTGTTCATATCCCTTGACCACTTATCTATTGAAGAGTGGCTTGAATTCTTGTATATATGAGATAATTCTCTATATATTTTAGAAATGAGGCATTTATCAGAACCTTTAAATGTAAAGATGATTTCCAATTTGATGCTTGGGCAAAGTAACTCCTAATTATTGCTCTAATTTCCTTTTCATTG
>JAJPUD010009498.1:49484-74006 GCA_023553655.1 Myrmecobius fasciatus
GAACTTTCCTCCAATGAAGAGGAAATTAGAGCAATAATTAGGAGTTACTTTGCCCAACTTTATGCCAGTAAGTTTGATAATCTAAATGAAATGGAGGAATATCTACAAAAATATAGATTGCCCAGGTTAACAGAAGAGGATATAAATTATTTAAATAGCTCCATATCAGAAAAAGAAATAGAACAAGCTATTAACCAACTCCCTAAGAAAAAATCTCCAGGGCCAGATGGATTTACATGTGAATTCTACCAAACATTCAAAGAACAATTAATTCCAATATTACATAAACTATTTGAGAAAATAGGGACAGAAGGTTTACTGCCAGAATCCTTCTACGAGACTGATATGGTGCTGATAGCTAAACCAGGTAGGGTGAAAATAGAGAAAGAAAACTATAGACCAATTTCCCTAATGAATACTGATGCAAAAATTTTAAATAAGATATTAGCAATGAGATTACAGAAAGTCATCCCCAGGATAGTACACTATGACCAAGTAGGATTTATACCAGGGATGCAGGGCTGCTTCAATATTAGGAAAACTATCAGCATAATTAATTATATTAATAACCAAATTAACAAAAACCATATGATTATCTCAATAGATGCAGAAAAAGCCTTTGATAAAATCCAACACCCTTGGATTTAGTATAGTAAAAACACTAGAGAGTATGGGAATAAATGGGCTTTTCCTTAAAATGATCAGTAGCATCTATTTAAAACCATCAGCAAGCATCATAAGTAATGGAGACAAACTAAAACCATTCCCAATAAGATCAGGAGTGAAACAAGGCTGCCCAGTGTCACCATTACTATTTAATATTGTACTAGAAATGTTAGCTTTAGCAATAAGAGAAGAAAAAGAGATAAAAGGAATCAGAGTAGGTAATGAAGAAACCAAATTATCACTCTTTGCAGATGACATGATGGTATACTTAGAGAACCCTACAGACTCAACTAAAAAACTACTAGAAACAATTCACAACTTTAGCAAAGTGGCAGGATTCAAAATTAATCCACATAAATCATCAGCATTTTTATATATTACCAACAAAGTTCAGCAGCATGATATACAAAAAGAAATTCCATTCCAAATAGCAGATGATAGGATAAAATATTTGGGAATCTATCTGCCAAGGAAAAGTCAGAAACTATACGAACTAAATTACAAAACACTTTCCACACAAATAAAATTAGACCTAATCAATAGGAAAAATATTAAGTGCTCATGGGTAGGCAGAGCGAACATAATAAAAATGACAATACTACCCAAACTAATCTACTTATTTAGTGCCATACCAATCAAACTCCCAAGAAATTATTTTACAGATCTAGAAAAAATAGTAGCAAAGTTCATTTGGAAGAAGAAAAGGTCAAGGATTTCAAGGGGATTAATGAAAAAAAAAGGCAGACGAAGGTGGCCTTGCTGTACCAGATCTAAAACTATATTATAAAACAGTGGTCATCAAAACTTCTTGGTACTGGCTAAGAAATAGAGCAGTTGATCAGTGGCACAGGATAGGATATCAGGACAATCTAGGCAATAACCTTAACAATCTAGTATTCGATAAACCCAAAGACCCCAGCTTTTGGGATAAATACTCACTATTCGGCAAAAACTGCTGGGAAAATTGGAAACTAGTGTGGAAGAAATTAGGGCTTGACCCATACCTAACATCACATACCAAGATAAGATCTAAATGGGTTCATGATCTAGATATAAAGAGGGACTTTGTAAGCAAGTTAGAGGAACGTAACATAATTTATCTCTCAGACCTGTGGAGATGGAATAAATTTATGTCCAAAGAAGACCTGGAACTCCTAACTGAACACCAGATGGATAATTTTGATTATCTTAAGTTAAAAAGTTGCTGTACAAACAAAACAAATGCAGACAAGATTAGGAGGGAAGCATCAAATTGGGAAATCATCTTTACATTTAACGGTTCTGATAAAGGCCTCATTTCTAAAATATATAGAGAATTGTCTCATATATATAAGAATTCAAGCCACTCTTCAATAGATAAGTGGTCAAGGGATATGAACAGACAATTTTCAGATGATGAAATTAAAACCATCTCTAGTCATATGAAAAGTTGCTCCAAATCACTATTGATCAGAGAAATGCAAATTAAGATAACTCTGAGGTACCACTACACACCTGTCAGATTGGCTAAAATGACAGGAAAAGATATCGATGAATGTTGGAGGGGATGTGGGAAAACTGGGACACTGATATATTGTTGGTGGAAGTGTAAATGGATCAAACAATTCCGGAGAGTAATTTGGAGCTATGCTCAAAAAGTTATCAAACTGTGCATACCCTTTGACCCAGCAGTGTTTCTACTGGGCCTATATCCGAAAGAGATCTTAGAGGAGGGAAAGGGACCCACCTGTGCAAGAATGTTTGTGGCAGCCCTTTTTGTAGTGGCTAGAAACTGGAAACTGAAGGGATGCCCATCAATTGGAGAGTGGCTGAATAAATTATGGTATATGAATGTTATGGAATATTATTGCTCTGTAAGAAACGACCAGCAGGATGATTTCAGAGAGGCCTGGAGAGACTTGCATGAACTGATGCTGAGTGATACGGGCAGAACCAGGAGATCATCATACACAGCAACAACAGTCTTACATGATGGTTAATTCTGATGGACATGGCTCTCTGCAACAAACAATTGTCTCAAACCAGTTCCAATTGTTCACTGAAGAAAACCATATACACCCAGAGAGAGCGATATGAAATATGGACCACAACGTAACATTTCCATGATCTCTATTGACATTTACTTGCATTGTGTTGCCTTTCTCTGATTTTTTTTCTTGTAGATAGGATTTTTCTTGCATAACTTCTCAAGCATTTCAACATTATTAACATGTAGTGGACTTCCTGCCATCTAGGGGAGGGGAGGGGACTGGGGGTAAAATTTGTAATGGAAAGCTTTGTAAAGATCAATGCTGGGGAACTACTCATACATATGTTATACAAATAAAAAGCTTTAATAAATAAAAAAAATTAAAAAATAAAAAAGTAAAAATATGACATCGAAATTTCAAAAAAGGAATCTTGCTTCTTTGCATGCATTAATTGAAGTATGAAAAATTATTGTCCTACTGTTTCCTCTCTTGGCTAGACCACATATGAAGTATTATGATCACATATTAAGAAGCTAAAATGTATCTGAAGGAAAGTGCCAGAATCTAAAGTTATGTCATCTAAATCATTAGAGGATTAGTGATGTCTTACTTGGATAGAGTATGATACATATCTTCAAACATTTGAAGTTGTATGTGGAACAGAGTTTTGGCTTGTTCCTCTTGTATCCAGATGGAAAAATTCAAGGGTTATCACAGTCTTACATAGAATGCTGATCTGGGAATCAAGAATATCTGGTTAATTGATCAGAAATAATTAATGGACATATACACAATCATAGCCCTACAAAGAAGCACCCTTTTATGAAAATATAAAGGATAAGATCCATCTTCTTAAAGCAAACAAACAAACAACCCTGTGCAAGGTCAGAGGAAAACATACAGATTCCTAATAACTGTGGGAAAGGATCTAGTGACTAGAGATTAAGGTATAATTCTATAAGAGAGCCTTTCTGGTGAGTTCTTTTTCAGAGGCATAGCTATATCTTACTCTTTATTAACTAGAAGCTAACACAGTTCTGCATTACCAGGACAGAAGCGTTCGAGTACTGGTTCCTAGAGACATTTCCATTCTGTTGCTGAAGGATTAGAGTGATTATTCATGCATAGAACCTCTGGTACCATTCCCAGTTCCACAATTGCCCTCAATTGTACAGCAACCATCTGTGAATCAGAGATGGCTGATGAATGTTTACACAGTTTTCATTTGGCTATGTGTGGCCCTCCTTCCTTTGACTATAATTCCAATGTCTGGGGACAAGCAACTCCAGTAATACAATTCAGTAAGCCTGGACCAGAGACTATGCCCTCAAGTACTAAATATTTCAGCTCCAGAATTCTCCTCCTAGTGCCCAATAATATGATTAGTGTCTTGTATATCCCAGTCATGCCACACTTTATTTTCCAGTCTTTTCCCCCTTTTTAATTGCTTTTTCTTTGTTCTAGTTATACATGTACATTAATATTTCTTTAAAAATTTCTTTATGAATCATGTTGGAAGACAAAAATGAGAACAAAAGGGAAAAATTATGAAAGAAAAAAATAAAAAAAACAGAAGAAAAAGAGAAAAAGTGAACATAGCATGTGTTGATTTACATTCATTCTCCATAGTTCTTTCTCTGGATGTAGATGACATTTTCTATCCAAAGCTTATTGGAATTCCCTTGGCTCATTGACTATTGAGAACTGAATTTTTCATAATTGACCATCACACAATCTTGCTGTTACTATGTACAATGTATTCTTGATTTTCCTTGCTTTGCTCAGCATCAGTTCACAAAATCTTTCCAGGTCTTTCTAAAATCAGCTTGTTCATCATTTTAAGAATAATAATATTCTATTTCTTTCAAATACCATAACTTATTCAGCTATTCCCCAATTGATGGACACCTATTCATTTTCCAGTTCTTTGAGACCATAAAAAAGCTTCTCTGATCATTTTTGCACATGTGGGTTCTTTTCCCGCCTTTATATTTTCCTTGTGATACTGACCTAATAGTAGTACTGTTGTATCAAAGGGTTTGATAGCCCTTTGGGCATAATTTCAAATTGCTCTCTAGAATGGTTGGATCATTTCACAACTCCACCAACAATGCATTAGTCTCCCAGTTTTCCCATATCTCCTCTAACATTTATCATTATTTTTCCCTGTCATCTTAGTTAATCTCAGAGGTGTGAAGTGGTACCTCAGAGTTGTTTTAATTTGAATTATTCCAATCAGTAGTGATTTAGAGCATTTTTTCATATGACCATAGATGGCTTTAATTTCATCATTTGAAAATTGTCTGTTCATCTCCTTTGATCATTTATCAATTGGGGAGTTACTTTGTATACTTATAAATTTGACACAGTTCTTTATACATTTTAGAAATGATGACTTTATCAGAAACACTGGCTGTAAGATTTTTCCCCCAGCTCTGTACTTCCCTTTTAATTTTGTTTGTAGTTGGTTTTGTTTGTGCAATTCTTTTTTTTTTAATTTAATGTAATCAAAGTTGTCCATTTTGTATTTCATAATGCTTTCTAGTTCTTTGGTCACAGTTATTTTTCTAATAGCTATAGCTGCCCTCTCCCCTCTCATCTTTCCCTCCAACCCCACATTTCACAGTTTCAAAAATAAAATCAAAATTATATTCCCATTGTTACTGGAAAGGTTATACCCTATGGCACCACTCAACATCCTTGTTAAATTATAAACTAAAATATTCCTCCCTAGTGATCACTACTCTATATGTGTTATTTCTTCTATTAGAAGTGATCTTCTTACAGGAAGAAATGACTATCTTTATCTTAGTATTAAAATCCCTTGAACTCAGCACAGTACTTGGCAGAGAACATTTAATAAATGCTATATATTGATGGATAGATACACACACAGAGACACACTCATATATTTGTATAGATGTCTGTTTCTAGTAATTGTCTAATATATGTCAAGGAACCAGGCAGTGGAATGTAAAGACAAAGGTAAAATTATTCTTGACGTCAAAGAATTAATATTATTTCCACATCACCTTGTATCCTGCTAGTAGCTTATAACCTTCTTGATGGAAAGAATTATGTAATCTTTTATCTTTCTGTTTTCAGTGCCCAGCACACTACCTAGCACATAGTTGGAATAAATAACTTTTTTTTGGCAAATTGTATCTTCTTGGGAACTGGAATCTGAGCTCTTTTTGCTGTATTTTTCCTTTTCAAAGTTCTAGAAAGCTGTGACTCTGGTGCAAAATGTATTCTGAGCCACCAGCCTACAGATGGAATATCAACCAGCTAAATAAAGGATTATATCCTGCAAAGAATTCTTTCCCACAGCCCAAATAACCCATAGGCTTGCAAAGTCAGGGAATAACTGACAAGAAATGGGTCTCTACTTAAGAACATCTTCAGAAAGAGAACATTGATTTTCAACTTTACATTACCAAATTGTAGTCCTTTTAGATCCTTCACATGTAGAGTCTATATTCTCCTGAGCAATCAATCCTATTTCTTTCTCCTAGAAATATCATCATGAAGCCATGGGGGGAAAAAAACATTTCTGAAATGAAGCTGAACTCGGGAGATTACCCCCGCTTCTCAATTCCTGATCTGCACAGAGAAAAGAGTATTATTCTGATAAATGTCTCTGGAATTAAATACATTTTATTTTGTGAATTGCTCCCATTTATCTGGTAAATGATGTGACATTTTTTTATTTAGCACCAATCCAGAAGTGACCACAAAACTCCCAGCTTTCACAGCCAGTAGGGACATATTATTCCTTTCCTTGTCCCCCTCTCGACTATGTCAGAGTTGACAAAATTGTTGGCAACTAAGGAATTAGAGAGTGAAAAATAAGCTGAGGACAAAGTAAATTGTAAAGGATTGTAAAATTATAAATGATTGTAAATAGTATTGAATGAACCTGTCTAGGAGGTACAGATGGTAAATAGAAAATCACATGCATTTTAAAAAATGTAACTCTAATCATAATGAATACTTTTTTTTTATTTTTAGAGTTAGCTCAACATGGACATGAAGATAGATTGAAGATAACCTAATAAGAACCTCTGGCTATCTTGGAAAAAACCCTATTTTTTTTTTTACAATAGGTATTGCATCTAAAGCCCAAAAGGGAAAAACAAAAAATAAAAAATCCATCAACTCACTGAAGCTTCCTTTCAGCTCAGTCTTCACATTAACAACATTTTGGATAGCTTTTACAGTTAGCTATTTGGTTATGCTTCACCGGAAGAGCTGCTAGGAGAAGAGTCATGAATCTTCCCAATTAGTTGGCCACAGCTCTCAGAGAGGTCAAGCTGATTTACCAAAGACAGAGCAAAACTGGTATAGTGTAATAAATACTGCCCTCATTGAAGAAGAACTCTTCTAAATTTAACATTTTCCTTGAATTATATGTTCACTTTAAGAAGCACCAGCCTCTACAGCTGTCAATATATATTAGTCTAAATACCTATCAAAAATCAGCAAATTTGCATATTTGGACATTTCTGGACAAAAAACATAGATATATGTATGCATTACACATATGTAAAATGTGTTATATATCATGTAACATACATTTAATTTTAAATACATATATTTAAATATACAACATAAAATCTTTGAAATATATTTAGAATATTATACATAATAAACATATATGTATTGTGTATGTGCATGTATTCCAAATAAAATCTTTTTTTTAAAGAAAGCATGTTCTATTCTCTCAATTCCCTCTTTAATACATATGTATTAATATATTATTTATGTTATATATGTGTGTGTGTGTGTGTTATTCCAATAATGATAAATATATTTCAGTTTTACTGAGAGTCCCTTCTTAGGCATCAGATTGGACTGAAATATACTGAGAGATTTTGGTAAATTAGACTCAATGCCAGTAAGGCTCTCATTTCTTCTTTTGTACCTGTACTGCACAGTACAGAGGATGAACACTGGATTTAGTCAGAAAAAGGAAGTTTGGACTTAAGACTGCCACTTAAAAGTTCAGGAAATTTAGGATTAGAAGCAATCAGGAGCTCTAATGATATCAAACTCAAATATAAAAAAAAATATTTTCTTAAGTATTTTCCAGTTACCTTTAAAATGAATTCTGACTGCTCCCTATTTCTAGTTTGACACTTCTGCTCTAGTTCAACCTTCTCCTTTTACTGATGAAGAAATAAGAAATAGAAAGAAGAAACTTGCCCAAGATCACATAAGAAGTAGAACTAAGGTTTGAACTCTGTTACATTCATCTGACTAGAAGACTATGAATCTCTCCACTATAACATGCTAGGAAAAGGAATTCTGCCGTCATAGGGTTTTTGTAAATATCCAATGAACTAAGGCAAGTGGGAATCCTTTCGTAAACTGTAAAACTGCTGTTAGCATCAGGTGCTGTTTTCATTTTTATCATTCTTTAAATGAGTTCTATTCCTCAAATAAATGTTGCAAGTAGTTCATGACTCCTGGAAAACTTGTTAAGAAAGTGTGAAAGAATATTCTAAGTACATCAGGAAGAAAGGAATAGTTTAGATATGGTTTAAGTGGGAAAGGGAAAGGGAAAGACTGTTAATAAGAAAATCCAGGAATATACTAACATTTATTCCTTTAGCTCCTCCTGCCATTTACCCTCACCCATTTAATTGTCATAGCACAGTCTCAGGAATAAATATATTTGCCAATTTGACACAATTACTATTTGTGTGAATAGTCCAGATGAAGGGGGGTGAACTTAAACATGGTGAAAGGACTCTCTTAAAGCTTTTGAATGTTGACATTTTCTGGCAGGCTTTGAGCTTGCAAAGTCTAGTGAACACCATAGTCAAATGGATTTTGATACACAAGAAATTAGTGGAATATTTCTCACAGAAATCACAATATTTTATTAATGTAGATAGAAATATAAATCTAAAGAGGTGGACTGGACATTTAGAATGGCTAGTCCAAACCATTCATTCCACATAGAAGGAAACATAATTTCAGAGAAGAAAAATGACTTATCCAGGGCAATGAAGCTAGTAAGCAGCAAAACTTGGAGGTAAATACAAGTCTCCTGACTCCCATGCCTCTATTGCCTAAATTCTATATCATCAGGTTTCGTAATCTTTCCTGAGTCTTGGACTGTTTTGGCAGTCTGGTGAATAAAAAGTATGGTGCCCTTCTCAGGAAAAAAAAATGTTTTTAAATACATAAAATAAAATAATAAAATTGCAAAGGAAAATAAATTATATTGAAAGATCAAAATATTAAAAAATAAATTCAAGGATTTGAGTTAAAGGGAACTAATTTTGAAGGTTTGTATTTAAAAAGCAAATATAACTCCATTCAGAAAACAGCAGTCCTTTACCTAACTTTCTATAATTTATGTACCTCATTTTAGCTTTTGATGACATCACTCCACCATTTATTCATTATGCTTCTCATTAGTATTTCTATGGGAAGCCACTAAAATCTGGCTGTGTAACTTGTTACCTGCTATTGTAAAAACTTTACTTCCCAATTTATACTCTTTGATTTAGTTACATGCCATCTTTAGGTTCTCTGCATTTCTTTCTAGTTGTTCCCCATGGCTGGAATACAGTCTCTTCTACTTAATCCATGGATTTCCATGGTATACTCAAGTTCCAATTAAAATTTTATTTTTTACAGAAAGTTTGTTCTACCCTCTCTTAATTCCCTTTGTAAATTCTGTCCTATTTATTTTGTGTATAGCTTGCTTAGTATATATTTGTTTTGATATTGTTTCCTCCCATTAGATTGTAACCTAATTGAGGGTGCAGCCTGTCTTTTGCATCCTTTAGTATTCCCTACACAGTGGCTGGCACATAGAAGTCCAGAAATCTTAATTATTGATCTATTTAATAGGTGGATTATGGCAAAGTTTCTTAAACTATGGGTTGCAATCCCATATGGGGTCATATAACTGAATGTGGCAATCATAAAATTATGATTATTATCAGTAAATGTTTGGTCTATATATCTTTTTATGTACCCAAATACCCAGGATTGTGTAATATTTCTTGGGTGACCAGTGGGGGAGGGAAAGCCATGGGTTAGGGAATTGAAAATAGTCACTAAAATGGAGATTGAAGTGATCTGTTAGTTTAACTTCAGTAACAGCTGCAAATACCTGCTGAAGATGTTTCAAACTGTTTATCATTATCATTGAACTATAAATTTAAAGCCCAAAGCCCTCTTATTCTGCAACAAAAGAACAAAAAAAAAGAAACCAAGGTCCAGAAAGATAGTTAAGCTACTTCATCAAGTTATTTACTCATTTATATAGGGAGTTTTTATAGATAAAGATGAGGAATCAGATCTTAGATTATAATACTTTCTCAGTGTTACACTACCTCTTGAATAATGACATTTTTATGATGCAAAATTCAGTATTTGCCTTAAAATAGATATTAAGCACAAAAGAGAAAGCCAAGTGTTAAATGGAAAACATATAGTGGCTGGAGCAATTGTGGCTCCATATAGGGAGATTTTATAAGTGAGTTAAAGTGATAGTAACTAACAATATAAAAATAAACCAAGTGTCTTATATCTAGGTGGTGAAGAGGATAAAATGCTGGACCTCGAGCCAGGAAGACCCAGTTTCAAAGGCAGCCAATTATTAATTGTGTGACCTTGGGCAAGACATTTAACCAGTTTTTAAGTTTCCTCACCTATGGAATGAAAATACTTTCCAGGGGTATTGTAAAAATTGAATGAAATATTTATATAGTTCTTTTATATAGTTCTTATCATTGTGTCTGTAAATCACTTAAGTAAGTAAATCACTTAAGAAATGTGTTCTTTTTCTTCTTCCTATCAGTCTTTTGTAATGTAAACTCCAACAGAGGTAGTACTGTTTCATGTTGAATTGTATCCTCAGCAAGTAGTAGAGAGCTTGGAACATAATAGGGGCTTAAATACTTATAAATACAATAAATACTTATGGACAAATAAGCAGGATTTGATATCTTTTCTTTCTTTCTCCCTTTTTCCCTATCTCCCTCTTTTTTTTTTCTTTTTCTATCTGTCTAGCTCTGTCTGTGGCTGGCTGTGTAACTTCATCTCTTGTACATTCACATATACCCTTTTCTGAAGTAGCAATGGCAGTACTATTTTGTTTGTCTTTCAATGGAAGGATTGTTCAGTAGTAATTAGAGAGCTGGTCTTGTAGTCATTAAAACTTAGGGTCAAGTTCTACCTTTTATGCATATATGTAACTTCCAGGGATTGAACCAAAATGGGCAAGTACAGCCAGGAGGCTGCTCTAGATCTCCCAGTTTCCCTCAAAAATCACATAAAGCTAAATCTCTGAACCGAGTCTGATATAATAAAATCCCTCTCCAGCTCAAGATAGACTGAAAAAAATTTCAAGAAAGGTCCGTCTCACTGGGGTAAAAAGTAAGTTCAGTCCAGGTCAGACAGACTCTGGGAAAGCTGGTGAGAGGGTCTTAATCACAACAATCAGAATCTAAGATCCCTAGTCCTGGCTCAGTAGAGAAGCAGATCAGTGGGGCAGTTTCTAGTCCTAGCTCAGAAGCAAACTCTGGGAAACCAGGCTGTTTTCTGAGCAGAGCAGGCAAAGCTACCCCTGCAAACACAAGGGGCACCTACGCTCAAAACCAAGGCTTAGACCTGCACAGGAAACTTGAGACAGCTCCCTGTTATGCCGAAGGAGAAGAGTTTGACCATAAAACTAAAACTAAAATTAAAACAAAAACAAACAAACAAACAAAAAACCAAAACAGGAACTATCAAAAGAAAGGGAAAGAAAATGAATAAGAAACACAAAAGAACTTTGACCACAGAACATGGTGACAAGGCAGACCAAAATACAAACTCAGATGAGAACAGAATGGCTACAGATAAAATCTCAAAGAGTAAGATAAATTGGTTTCAAGCACAAAGAGGCTTCATGGAAGCGCACATAAAAAAAAAAAAAAAACTTTAAAAGACAAATAAGAAAGGTAGAAGAAAAAAATGAGAAAGGAAATGATAGGTATGCATGAGAGAGTCAACAACTTGAAAAAAAAAAAAAGAAAAAAAACTGCCTAAAGCAAACAACTGTTTAAACAGTAGACTTAACCAAATGGAAAAAGAGATACAACTACTGAAGAAAATCACACATTAAAAACCAGAAGAGGACAAATGGAAGCTAATGACTTTGTGGACAGCAAGAATCAAAGCAACTAAAAAAATGAAAAAAATGGAAGAAAATGTAAAATACCTCATTGGAAAAACAGCCAAACCGGAAAATAGATTTAGAAGAAACAATTTAAAAATTTTTGGCCTAACTAAAAGCCATGACCAAAAAAGGAACTGAGATAGCATTTTACAAGAGATCCTTAAGGAAAATTGCCCCAATATTCTAGAAACAGAGGGGGAAAATACTGATTGAAAGAATCTATCGATTACCTTCAGAAAAAGATCCTACAGTGGGGCAGCTAGGTGGTTCAGGGGATAGAGCATCTGCCCTGAAGTCAGAAGGACCCGAGTTCAAATTTGGCCTCGGACGCTTAACACTTCCTAGCTTTATGAGCCTGGGCAAGTCACTTAACCACAATCGCCGCAGCAAAAATAAATAAATAAATAAATAAATAAATAGAAAGGAAAGAAAAGAAAAGAAAGAGATCTCACAAGGAAGACCCCAGGGAACATTGTTGCAAAATTCCAAAACTATAATCTCAAGGAAAAAATACTGCAAGATGACGCATAAGAACAATTCAGATACCCAGGAGCAACAAGCAGGATCTGACCACTTTTACAGGGTCTGGAATATGATATTCCTGAAGGCAAAGGACCTGGAGTTACAACCAAGAATTAATCACCCAGCAAGATTCAGCATCATCTTTTGGGGAGGAGATGGAGGTTCAATGAAGCAAAAGGCTTTCAGTCATGTCTACTGAAAAAAAAACAGAATGAAACAGAAAATTGAATCTTCAAACACAGAACTCAAAAGAAGCATAGAGAGGGCAGAGTCAAGATGGTGGAGAGCAAGCACAGCTTTTTTGTGACCTCCTCTGACCTTCTTTCAAACCAACAGCTTGAACTAGTTTTGGAGTCAAAGCACCCCCAAATATTTGGACTATAACACATTCCCAGAAGAAGATACCTTGGAAGACCTTCAGAAAAGATCTGTTTCAGTCAGGCAAGGGGACAGATTGCTGAGCCCAGATCACAGCAAAGGGAGCCCAGGGGGAGGAGCTGGAGCAAAGAGCCAGATCATGCCCTGGGAAATCTTCGGTAAGGCTCTCAGGCTACTCTGTTGTGGTTGCAAATGGAGGCTTAGCAGATTTGCTGTAAAACACCCAGAAGTGAATATAAAAGGCAAATTATAAGCCATTGAACCCCAGAAGAATTTGGGACCTGACTGCAATTATCAAGCATCAGATGTCAGTCAGAAACACTAGCCCCAGGGCAAACTAAAGCTGTTGTCACCCTTTGCCTTAAGAGCAGATCTCAACCCTTAAAAATGAGCAAAAAAGCAAAAAGAACTCTGACCATAGACAACTTTTATGGAGAAAGGGAGCAGTTCTCAAACCCTGAGTTTCCCAAAGACAAATTAATTCTAGATGAAGTCCCCCAAAAAGATATAAGCTGGTCTCCATTTCACAAGTCTTTTTAGAAGATTTCAAAAAGAATCTTAAATGAGAATTAAAAGAAAGCCGGGGAAAAGAAATGAGATCTTTGCAAGAGAATATGGAAAAGGAAAAAGACAAATTATCTGCAGAAAACACCTTAAAAATAGATTTGATAAAATGAGAAAACCATGTAACTCCCTACAAGATAGATTTGATGAAATGGAAAAAGCATATAACCCTTTACAAAAATAGATATGAAAAAGATATCAATTTGTTGAAAAACAGAATTTGTGAAATGGAAAAAAATGCAATGAACAAAACAATTCAATTGGTCAAATACAAAGGAGCTAAAAAGGTAGCTGAAGAAAATAATACACTAAAAATTAGAATTGAACAAATGGAAGTGAATGATACAATAAGAATTCAAGAAGCCATAAAAAAGCAAAACCAAATGAAAAATAGAAGAAAATATGAAATATCTCCTAGGAAAAACAACTGATCTGGAAAATAGATCAAGGAGACACGATCTAAGGATTATTGGACTTCCTGAAAGCCATGATGACAAAAATAAAAGAACCTAGACACAATCGTGCAGGAAATCATAAAAGAAAACTCCCCTGATAACTTCATCCTAGAGAATTACAATAATGAGACAATATACCAAAATTTGTGGGATGCAGCCAAATTGGTTATTAAGGAAAATTTTATATCTCTAGATTCTTACTTGCATAAAATAAAGAAAGGGAATATCAATGAATTGGGTTTACCACTAAAAAAGCTAGAAAAAGAACAAATTAAAAACCCTCAAATACAAATTTGAAATTCTGAAAATAAAAGGGGAGATTAATAAAATTGAAAGGAAACTATTGAATTAACAAGTAAAACTAAGATTTGGATTTATGAAAAACAACAAAATAGATAAACCTTTAGTGAATTTGATTAGAAAAAGGAAAGAATTAAATCAAATTGTCTCAAAAATAAAAAGTGAGAACTTTCAACATGGAAGGGAAAATTAGAGCAATAATTAGGAGTTATTTTGCCCAACTTTATGCCAACAAATTTGATAATCTAAATGAAACAGAGGAATATCTACAAAAATATACATTTTCCAGGTTAACAGAAGAGGACATAAATTATTTAAATAGCCCCATTTCAGAGAAAGAAATAGAATAAGCTATTAATCAACTCCCTAAGAAAACATCTCAAGGGCCAGATCGATTTACATGTGAATTCTACCAAACATTAAAAGAACAATTAATTCAAATACTATATAAACTAATTGAAATAATAGGGAAAGAAGGTATACTGCCAAATTCCTTCTATGAGATGGATATGGTGCTGATAGCTAAACCAGGTAGGGTGAAAACAGAGAAAGAAAACTATAGACCAATTTCCCTAATGAATATCGATGCAAAAATTCTAAATAAGATATTAGCAATGAGATTACAGAAAGTCATTCCCAGGATAATACACTATGACCAAGTAGGATTTCTACCAGGAATGGAGGGCTGGTTCAATATTAGGAAAACTATCAGCATAATTAGTGATATTAATAACCAAACTAACAAAAACCATATGATTATCTCAATAGATGCAGAAAAAGCATTTGATGAAATTCAACACCAATTCCTATTAAAAACATTAGAGAGTATAGGAATACATAGGCTTTTACTTAAAATGAGCAGTAGCATCTATTTAAAACCATCAGCAAGCATCATATGTAATTGGGACAAACTAGACCCATTCCCAATAACATCAGGAGTGAAACAAGGGTGCCCACTGTCACTATTACTATTTAATATTTCATTAGAAATATTAGCTTTGGCAATAAGAGAAGACAAAGAGATTAAGGGAATTAGAGTAGGTAATGAGGAAATCAAATTATCACTCTTTGCAGATGATATGATGGTATGCTTAGGGAACCCTACAGACTCAACTAAAAAATAACCAGAAACAAGTCACAACTTTAGCGAAGTTACAGGATACAAAAAAATCTACATAAATCAGCAGCATTATTATATATTACCAACAAAGTTCAGCAGCAAGAGATACAAAAAGAAATTCCATTCAAAATAACTGATGACAGTATAAAATATTTGGGAATCTATCTGCCAAGGAAAAGTCAGAAACTATACGAATTAAACTACAAAACACTTTCCACAGAAATAAAGTCAGACCTAGTCAATTGTTAAAACATCAAGTGCTCATGGGTAGGCTGAGGAAATATAATAAAAATGACAATAGTACCCAAACTAATTTACTTAGTTAGTGCCATACCAGACTCCCAAGAAATTGTTTTACAGATCTAGAAAAAAATAGTAGAAAAGTTCATCTGGAAAAATGAAAGCTCAAGAATTTCAAGGGAATTAATGAAAAAAAAATGCTGATGAAGGTAGCCTTGCTGTACCAAATCTAAAATTATATTTTAAAGCAGTGGTTATCAAAAGCATTTGGTACTGGCTAAGCAATAGAGTAATCGATCAGTGGAATGAGATAGAATCAAAGGACAAACTAGGCAATAACTATGGGTTTATCAAACACTAGTTTGATAAACCCAAAGACGCCAGTTTCTGGGTTGGGAACTCACATTTGACAAAAGCTTTTGGGAAAATTGGAAACTAATATGAAAGAAATTAGGGTTTGACCCACATGTAACACCACATAGCAAGATAAGATCCAAATAGGTTCATGATTTAGACATAAAGAGTGATATTATAAGCAAATTAGAGAAACATAGGATAGTTTACCTCTCAAACATGTGGAGATGGAATAAATTTATGTCCAAGGAAGTATTGGAACTCTTAATTGAACACCAGATAGATAATTTTGGTTATATTAAGTTAAAAAGTTTTTATACAAACAAAACTAGTGCAGAGAAGATTAGGAGGGAAGCAATAAATTGGGAAATCATCTTTATATTTAAGGGTTCTGACAAAGGCCTCATTTCTAAAATATATAGAGAATTGACTCATATTTATAAGAATTCAAGCCATTCTCCAATGGATAAATAGTCAAAGGATATGAATAGACAATTTTCAGATGAAGAAACTGAAACCATTTCTAGGCATATGAAAAAGTGCTCCAAAACACTATTGATCAAAGAAATGCAAATTAAGACAACTCTGAAAAACCATTACACACCTGTCAAATTGGCTAAAATGACAGGAAAAGATAATGACGAATGTTGGAGGGAATGAGGGAAAACTGGGACATTGATACATTATTGATGGCACTGTGAACAGATCCAACCATTCTGGAGAGCAATTTGGAACTATGCTCAAAAAGTTATCAAACTGTGCATACCCTTTGACCCAGCAGTGTTTCTATTGGGCCTATATCCCAAAGAGATCTTAAAGGAAGGAAAGGGCCCCACATGTGCAAGAATGTTTGTGGCAGCCCTTATTGTAGTGGCTAGAAACTGGAAACTGAAAGGATGCCCATCAATTGGAGAATGGCTGAATAAATTATGGTATGTGAATATCATGGAATATTATTGTTCTATAAGAAATGACCAGCAGGATGATTTCAGAAAGGCCTGGAGAGACTTGCATGAACTGATGCTAAGTGAAATGAGCAGAACCAGGAGATCATTAACCACAGCAACAAGACTATACGATGATCAATTCTGAAGATGGTTCAACAATGGGATGTTTCAAACAAGCTCCAATTGTTCGGTGATGAAGAAAACCATATACACCCAGATAGAGGGATCTGAATGTGGACCTCAAAATAACATTTTCATGCTCTTTATTGATGTTTGCTTGCATCATGTTTCCCTTCTCAGATTTTTTTATACATCCAATTTTTCTTATACAGCAAGATAACTATGTAAATATGTATACACATATTTGATTTATCAAGTCTTTTAACATAATTAACATGTATTAAACTTCCTGCCATCTAGGGCAGGTTGTGGGGGGAAGGAGAGAAAAATTTGTAACAGAAAGGTTTGCAAGGGTCAATGATGAAAAATTACCCATGCATATATTTTGCAAATAAAAAGTTTTAATTAAAAAAAAAGAAAAAGAAAAGGCATTTGGCAAAATCCAACATCCATTCCTATTAAAAACACTAGAGAGTATGGGAACAAATGGACTTTTTTTGTAAATTAAGCAGTAGCATTTATTTAAAACCATCAAGCATCATATGTAATGGGGACAAATTAGAACCATTCCCAATAAGATCAGGTATGAAACAACGTTGCCCACTATCACTATTACTATTCAATAGGCAGAACAACTATTCTAGAGAAAAATTTAAGCCAGTTACAGAAATACACAGCAAGCTATTCAACCTTCCCCTCTCAGAATCAGACAAATCTAATCACAAAATAAACAAGGACATTAATAGGATCCTAGAAAACCTAGATATGATAGACCTGGGAAGAAAAATGAACAGGGACACAAAGGAAAACAAGATTTTCTCTGTAGCATATGGGAACTACAGAAATATTGACCATGTAAAATGTGGTTTTATGAAAATCCATCAAAATATATAAAACTTTGGTTAATTTGATAAGAAAAAGCAAAGAAATAAACCAAGTCACCAGTTTCAAAAATGAAAGGAGTGAAATGAAAAAGAAATTAAAGCAATAATTAGGAGCTATTTTGCCCAACTCTATGGCAGCAAGTCTGTCAATATAATTGAAATGGAAAAATATTTACAAAAATATAAATTACCTAGGTTAACAGAAGAGGAATTAAAATACTTAAATAGTCCCATTTTAGAAAAAGAATTTGAAAAAATCATTAATGAACTCCCTAAGAAAAAGGGTCAATGGATTCACAAGTGGATTCTACCAAACATTTAAAGAACAATAATTCCAATACTGTGTAAACTATTTGGAAAAATTGTTAAAAAAAAAAAAAAAAGTACTGCCAAATTCCTTCTATGACATAAATATGGCACAAATACCTAAATCAGGAAGGGCCAAAACAGAGAAAGAAAATTCAGGCCAATCTCCCTAATGAATATCGATGCAAAAGTTTTAAATAAAATATTAGCAAAGAGATCACAGCAATTTAGCAAGATAATACACTATGACCAAGTAGGATTCATAGTAGGAATACAAGGCTGGTTCAATATCAGGAAAACTATTACTATCATTGATCATATCTAACCAACCAATCATATCTAACCATACTAAACCAACAAAAATCATATGATGATCTCAATAGATGCCGAAAAAGCTTTTTGATAAAATACAGCACCCATACCTATTAAAAATACTAGAGATTACAGGGATAAAGGAAGCTTTACTTAAAATAATGAGCAATATCTATCTAAAACTCATAATAAGAATTATTTATAATGGAGAGAAGCTGGATGCCTTCCCAATAAGATCAGGGGTAAAAGAAGGATGTCTGTCATCACTACTATTATTCAATGTTATACTAGAAATTCTGGCTTTAGCAATTAAAAAAAAAATTAAAGGAATTGGAATAAGCAATTAGGAAATGAAAATATCTCTCTTTTCAGATGATATAATGATATGCTTAGATAATTCTGGGAAATCATCCAAAAACCTATTGGAAACAATGCACAGCTTTAGCAAAAAACACACAAATCATCAACATTTCTATATATTATTGGGAAAGCCTACCAGCCAGAGAGAACAAGACAAATTCTATTTAAAATTCCTGTAGACAAAATAAAATACTGGCAGTCTGCCTACCAAGACAAAAATAAGAACTATATGAAATTAATTACAAAGTACTTCTTATATAAATATAGTCAGAAGTAAACAACTGGAAAAATATCAATTGTTCATGGCTGGGCCGAGCTAATACCATATAAACAACAAATTTGCCCTAATTCGTCTACTTGTTCATTGCCATACTAATCAAACTGCCAAAACATTTTTTTATAGAACTAGAAAAAATAATTTTAAAAAATTTATCTGGAAGAAGAAAAGGTCAAGAATATTAAGGGAATTACTGAAAAAAAATTACAAAGGATAGTGTCTTAGCAGAACCAAACCTAAAACTGTATTATAAAGCAGCAGTCTTCAAAAACATTTGGTACTGGCTAAGAAATAGAGTGGTAGATCAGTGGAATTCATTGAATATACACGACACAATAACCAAGGCCTATAACAATCTAGTATTTGTTAAAATCCCAAACTCTAGCTTCTGGAATAAGAACTCATCATATGACATAAATTATTGGGAAAACTGGAAAATAATAGGATCAGAAACTTAGTATACACCTACATTTCATATCCCATACCAAAATAAGGTCAAAATAGGTATATGATTTGGGCATAAGGTACGATACCATGAACAAATTAGGAGAACAATGAATAATTTACTTATTAGATCTTTGGAGAAGAGAGGAATTTATGACCAAAGTACTAGAGAACATTATGAAAGGCAAAATGGACAATTTTGATTTCATTAAATTAAAAATTTTTCACACACACAAAACCAACAGAAATAAAATTAAAAGGCAAGTGTAACACTTGGAAAAAATCTTTACAGACAGTATTTTTTTATACAGGTCTCATTTCTAAAATATATAAAGAACTGAGTCAAAGCTATAAGAATACAAAATCATTTCCCAATTGATAAATGGTCAAACAATATGAACAAACAATTTTCAGATGAGGAAATTAAAGCTATCTCTAGTTAAATTAAAAATGTTCTAAATTATTATTAATTAAAGAAATTCAAATTAAAAAAAAAAACATTGAGATACCATCTCACACTTCTTATATTGGCTAAGATGACAGGATAAGATAATGATAAATTTTGGAGGGATTGTGGAAAAACTGGGTCATACATTGTTGGTGGACTTTTGAAATGATCCATACATACTGGAGAGCAATTTACAGCTATACCCAAAGGGATATCAAACTATGCATACCCTTTGACCCAGCAGTGCAATTACTGGATCCCCAAGGAAATCATGAAGGAGGGGAAAAAAAACACATGTGCAAAAATGTTAGTAGCAGCTCTTTTTGTGGTAGTAAATAATTAGAAATGAATAGATGCCCATCAATTGGGGAGTGGCTGAACAAGTTGTGCTATATGAAAGTAATGGAATATTATTGTTCTATAAAAATGATGAACAACCTTATTTTAGAAAGGCCTGGAAAGATTTACATAAACTGATGGCCAACAAAACTAGCAGAACCAGGAATATATTGTATACAATAACAGCAAGAATATGCAATGATTAACCATGAAAGACTTGGTTCTTCTCAGTGCTTCAGTGATTCAAAGCAATCTCAGTAGATTTTGGACAGAAAGTACCATTTGCATTCAGAAAAAGAACTAAGAAGACAATGTAAATCAACACATGCTATATTCATTTCTTTTTTCTGTTTTTTTTTTTTCATCTCTTCCATGGGTTTTCCTTTTTGTGCTGATTTTTCTCTCCCACCATGATTTGTAAAGCAATGTGCATTAAAATAAAGAAAAAAACAAATAAATAATTTTGAAAAAAAGAAATGAGTTGCATATTGACTATATGACCTTAGTCAAATCATAACTTCTCACTGCAGAGAAGGTCCAGACCTGAATTGATAGTAGAACTTATCAATCCAGTAGCTATTACCTATTTACCATAGAGGAGGAGATGAAAGATGTTGGGATATGGAAATTGAATGGTATGGCATATGGCAGGGCTGATGTCCACTGTGGAATGTGAGAAGCATTATTGGGACTAGCCATATTTGCACTCACATCCTCACTAATCATCTTTTTCAAATTGAATAGGTTAAATCCTCCAGACTGTGTTCTCCAGAGGCCTCATGATCTTGTATATGGATGTCTTTATGCATGCTGTTTCTTGTGTCAAGAATGTTATCCCTCTTCCTTGATATCATCCCACTTATTTCTTCTCTATGTTTGTAATATCCTCCCTTTAGTATAGATATGTATACATGTATTGTATTTGTCATATAATTTATCCTATCTAGCATGTATTAGATTACCTGTCATCTTCCCCGCCCCCGGCCCCCCGACGACAGGGAAAGCTTTGGAAAAAAAAGTTTTTTTTGCAAAGGTCAATGTTGAAAGGTCACTCATGTTTTGCAAATAAAAAGCTTTATTAAAAAAAATATCCTCCCTTTATCTACATCTATTTTTTCAATCTTCTCTGCTCTCATAAAACAGAAGTTATTTTTCCCCTCCCTGTGCTCTAGTACATTGCAATTCTTGTCTAATAGCACTTTTTACAGTCTGCTTGATATCATGTTTATACATTTTATCTTTTGCATTAAGTTCTTGAATACAGAGATGGGTCTTATTTATCTTTCTATCTGTGTCTGAACCTAGCATAGAATGTTGCAGAAACTAGATGCCCAATGGATGCATTCAAATTTTATTGAGTACTTTGGCCATTGTTGGAATTCTCTGTGGAATTCAAATAAGTTCAAGTATTATTGTTAGCCCATGGGGAAGTTTCCATCTTGTTCCACAAGAAGCTAGCATTTCAAAAGAAAACCACAGAATTTTGGATTAAGAATTATCTTGTCGGATACTTTTGTTGAATTATCTAGTTGAACTAGTTGAATTTGAAGATGAAAAAAATAATACTCTGAGAAATTAAAGAATTTGACTGAACGTGTGTTACCAATGTCACAATTCATTAAGTGGAATTAGAAAATTACTGCTAGTTAAAGATGATATAAAATATGTAAAGTGCTTTAAAACCTTAAAATGCTGTATTTTGTTGTCATTAGATTTTGTTTAGTTATGTCCAGCTCTTTGATATCTCTTTGGGGTTTTCTTGGCAAAGATCCTAGAGTAGTTTGCCATTTTCTTCTCTACCTTGTTTGTACAGATAAGGAACTGAGACAAACAGGATTAAGTACCTTCTCCAAGTTTGCACCATTAGTAAATGTCTGAGGCTAGATTTGAACTCTGTAAGATCAGTCTTCTTGACTGTAGACCCAGCACTCTGTCCACTGTGTTATCTCACTGCCTAAAGTGCTACATAATTGCTAGTTATTTTTGTGGTGGTACTATTTCTTCTAAGCCATATTGTATCTAAATAAAACGTAATCTAGAATAATAAATGTATCCTCTAGGAATTTATTCATATAGCAGTACTTCAAGCACCCTTCAACAGTTTAATTAATCCCTATAGAGTCTTTTCCTTGGATGATTGAAATACAATCTGAACCAGGCCCATTTTCAAAGGCTTGTCAACTTGGAAGAATGAGCTTGACAGAGCTTGTCAGGACCATACCATGATCTTTGAGAACCCCAGATTATTTCTATTGTAAAGGAAATTTGGGGAAGGAGATTGCTTTCTAAAGGTATTTTCAGATTTTATTTAGTGAAAAGGCAAAACAAAAAGGTAAGGAAGAAAAAAGAAAAGATGATTTATGGAAGAGTTAAAGATGGAGAAAATAGAAGAAATGACCAGAAGATATTAGGGAAACTGATGAAATAAAGTTATGAGTTCTTGGGCACCAACTTCATTGTTTCCACTTCCTTTTTTTCCCCTTTCAAAGAAGGATAAAGCTGTAGATGACTGAAGTTTGAAAGAGCCTTCAATTCTTCTGGCTTTACCTGTGTAAACAATGATAGCAGCCTCTGTTTCATTGAAGCCCAGAGTTGAAATGTTGCCATATTACTGTAGGCTGACTGCATCCCAAACACCAACATATGCTCCTGTTTCAGAACCCCATATGGAACACAAACAGCTGACTGCGCTTCTATTTTTGACAATCTGTTCCTCAGTTGTAGCCACAGTTGCTGCCCAATCCTTTGAAAGAGGCTCCTCCTTGTTTAAGGAAAGTAGCAGTTCTGTATTGATAACGGACACAGGCATTTTGTACAGGAGATATTGGTACTTTGAATGCATACCAGAAGGGTTCACCTTCATGGAACCTAAAGTCTCCAATTGCCTCAAGTCAAAGGTCATCAATGGGCTTCATTTTCTTAATTCCAACAAATGAATTAATAACGCCTTTAAGTCAATGACCTTGTTGCCTAAACTCCTCAAAATAATTTTATTCTTTATCTTTTGCAAACTACATTTTCTCTTTTAGCTATTAACAACCACATCTTGTTTGGTTTAATGTCAAAAACTAATAGAAATAATTTTAAAAATAAGGAGCAGTTTGGAAATTTTTTTTTTAATTTGCTTTGTTGTCTTGTAACAATGGCTTGTATTTCTGCAAGTGGTTAACTCCTCACTGTGTGGGATTTTGACTTGAAGTCGTGTTCTGACTATTAGTTCAGGACTTTTTAGAAAATACCATGATGACTCTATGTCAATATATCATGGAACTAAAGGAGAATTAAAGTTCATCCAGGTCAATCATTTTATTTTATATGTGAATAAACTGAAGACTAGGGAGGTGAGGTCATTTATCCAAGGACAGACAGGTAGTAAGTAAAAGAACCTGGACATGAACTCTTCTTTGTAACATGGAATTTAGTGCTCTTTCTGTTACCTATAACAATCTATGTTGTTAGAGAGAACACAGAAATCAAAGAAATTACAGAATCTTTTGAAGCATTTTTAGCCTCATCAGTATATTACAAACTATGATATGTACATGTAATAGAGGATGTTATTGTGCTGTAAGAAATGAATACATAGTTTCTGAAAAATCTGAAAAGTCCTATGAAATAATATAGATCAAAGCAAATGTAATCTAGACAATTATTTGTATTGTAGCATCAATATTATAAAAAGAAACATTTCAAAAAAGACTTAAAAACTGTGATAAATGCCAGAATCAACAATGATTCCAGAGAACTGATGATGAAGAACATTGCCTACCCCAGAAAGAAAATGCAGAATAAGAAACACATTTATGGACTTAACCAACGTGGAAATAACTTTTTTATGTCTAAGTTAATGTAATACAAGTATTCTTCTTCTCACTCTCTTCCTCCTTCTCTTCTCCTTCTTTCTCTTCCATTTCTTCCTCTTCCTTTTCCCCATCCCTCCCACCCATTCTCTTCCCACCGTCCTTCCTTTTATTCTTTCTAACTTTCTTTTTAATTTTATGTCTTTCTTTTTTCTGTCTTTATTTCTGTCTTTTTCTTTGTATCTGTCTTTCTTCATATCTTCCTTCCTTCCTTTTCTTTCTTTCTTGTATTATATTAGAATATTATTATAATTTTCTACATTGTTTTGTGTACCTAATATATTCCTCTGATCCACCATTACCACTATATTTCTTAATCAGTAATAAATGGTTTGATGAACCCAGACAATGAGCCTTCGAACTGGTTTGTGAGTGAAGGCTCCACCAAACATTTGGACTACAACGCACTTCTATCAAAAATCTACCTGGAAAGAACTCCGGAGAAGGTTAGCCTCAGGGGAAATCGGCTGCC
>JAJPUD010009499.1:0-38351 GCA_023553655.1 Myrmecobius fasciatus
TTCTTCCCCAGCTGACTTCCATAGTTTGATGCCTTTAAAACACTGATGAAAAAAAGTGAAAATACTATGTTTGGATCCACATTCAGTCTACATAGTTCTCTCTCTGGATGCAGATGGCTTTCTCCATCACAAGTCCATTGGAATTGCCTTGAATCACCTCAATGTTGAAAAGAACCAAGTTCATCACAGTTGATGTGTTGCTGTGTACAGTGCATCAGTTCATGTAAGTCTTTCCAGGCTTTTCTGAAATCAGTCTGCTCATCATTTCTTATAAAACAATAATATTCCATTACATTCATATACCATATTTTATTCAGCCATTCCCCAGCTGAGAGGCAGCCAACCATTCAATTTCCAATTACTTGTCTGTGGCTTACTCTTGATAAGACGTTCCCTGGGCCAGTTGAGTTTGAGCTGTTTCCAGAGACACAGTGATCCCTGTTAGTGTCACATAGACTAATGGGGTAGTTGCCATGATAGATAAGTAGTTGAGGGTTGTATTTCAAACTTCTGTTTTCTACAATTTGAATTTATATACTTTTTCAAATCTACTTTAACTATATATCAGAAGCCTTTACTCTTTTGGGGACAAATAGAGGTATAGTACTAGAATCAGGAATACCTGACTTCAAATCTGACTTTATATTTACCAGCTGTGTGCTCCTGGGCAAGTCATTTAACTCTGTTTGCCTCAGTTTCCTCATCTGTAAAGTGAGCTGGAGAAGGAAATGGCAATCCATTCCAGAATCTTTGCTAAGAAAATTCCATATGGGGTCAGAGAGTTGCAAGTGACTGAACAACAACTTTTCTCCTTTATACTAAACACTAGAATGGATACATTTGTTATAGTCTCTTTCAGAGATTATTGGCAATTTCTTAGAAATAACATTATATTTTTTTCAATATTCTAGAATGTAGTTCACCTGGGTCTGATCACTTCGGCATATCAAATCATCTGCGCATATCAAGAAAAGCTACTCTAGAAAGTTTTCTCTTACTTTAAACCTAATTTTTTTGTAACTTCCACAAATTACTTCATGTTTTGCCTCCTGGTCCAAGTGAACAATACCAATACTTAAGCATTAGAGTCTTTAAAATACTTAAGCAAGTATTTATTGTGCCCCTACACCTATCCCATTCCCAAATCTTCTCTTTTTTAGGATAACTATTCCTATTTCTAAGATTAACCTAACATGATCTCAAAGTTCTTTCCCAGGAAGCAACACCTCTGGATGTTCTCTGGTTTAATAACTTCTCTGGTTTAACAATCTCATTCCTAAAATTTGTCTCTCAACATAAGATGTGGTCTGATTAGGGTAAAGAAAAACAGGACTAGGACCTCCTGGGTCCTGGACACTATGCATTTCAATGATGCTTAATAATCCACTATTTTTCTATAAAACTAATAGGTAAAGTGGATAAAGCATCATACTTGGGCTCAGAGGGCCTGAGCTCAAATATAGTCTTAGATATTTTTATCTGTGTGATTTAATTTGTTTGCCTCAGTTTTTCCAACTGTAAAATGGGTTTAATAATAACACCACCTTGGTGTAAGAATTGAGATGACATTTATAAATTGATTTATAAATGAGATGATATTTATGAAGTATCTGGCACATAGCACTTTATAAATAAATCCATGTTTCCTTCATTTCTTTCAGGGAACAGGGTAATTTTGTCAACTGGCTCAGTCTTTATCATCTCTGACACCTTTTGGACTGGCTCCCTACTCTGTCTACTCTTCTTCCCTCTCCCAAGCAGAAACTTAAAGGGGTGTTTACCTGAACTCCCAGGGACTTAATAATTATGCCTAGGCTTGGTTTTTCATGGGCATAGTGGCTCATTATTTAACTTTGGAATTAATGCCTCACCATAAGCAGTAACAAAGCTTCTTTAGAAATCTCTAGTTCAAAGAATTCAGAACTTTTCTCACCCCTGCTCCACCCACATGGAAACTAATGAGTTTTTCATATTGAAAAGTTGGCTTTACAAACTGCAAACAGGAATTCCCACAAATAAAAGTCATTAGTCATTATAGGGCATGGGGTGGGGGAGAGGAGAAGACGGAAAGGATAGCTTTTACACAGAGAAATTTTTCTGTTAAATGAGGCCTTTTCATCCTTCCTCAAATGAAAAACTGATGAAAACTTGGATCTGTTCAACCTGAAAATCTAACAGGTGTATATAAACTGATAATAATTCTCAAGGAAGAGGAGAAATGCAATTTTGAAAGACTATTAGGAAGATGAATTCAGACAAAGAAACTTTTTGAAAAACGGGATGCAATTTTATGCATTAAGTAGAAGAAACAGATCCTTGCTGAATTTTTAGGGGAGGCAAATAGTTGATTAGCTGTATTATATTTCCCTAACAGATTTGAAGAGTGGAACAAAAGTCCAAATAAACTTTGTTTGGTTTTCTTTCCTGAATTGTTTTTGGTGCTCAACAAAAAGCCAGCAGGAAGCAGAGGATGAGAGTTCTAGTCAGAAATCCTTATATCTGAGGTTTCCATGTTACCCCCATAGTACCAATCAAATTGGCTTCTGGGGGCCATCCCAGAAAGTTTCTGCTCAGATCTCTCTTGGAAGCTTTTGGAGACATAGGTGTCAATTCAGTTGTGGGAGGAAAGAAATTTCTGGCTGCTTCGGGCCACATGGTGGCACTTCTTGCATAACCTTTACAAGCCAATTTAACCTTCATTTCACCTCAGTATCACAACATAAGAAGAAAACAAATTATTTTCATAGATTTACTTTTGGTTGAGTAACCTGAAGGCACTATCCTTCCAAGCATATGAAGTAGGTAAAAATAAGAAGAAAAGAGTTTGCAGTTGAAAGGGAGATGGGAGAAGGTCAAACATAGAATCGGGATTTTGTCTGAGGCAGATTTGTTGCCTAATCACAGAATCTGAGGGTTGGAAGGGAACTCTGTAGCATCTGGTCCAACTCAAATCCCAAGGAATCTCTGTTATAATAAAGCAAACAAGTGGCTATCCTTCCTTTCCTTGAAAGTCTTTAAGGAGAAAGATCTTTCTCCTTTTTTCCCATGGATTTCTAAGATCATTAAGCTCATAATTTCTTACAGCATAATATTATCCCATCACAATCATATACCACAACTTGTTCAGTCATTGTCCAACTGATTACTCAATTCCAAGCAGTCCATTTTATTTCAATTATGGAAAACTCTAATCAGAAGGAAGCTTTTCCTAACATTAAGCCTAAATTAATCTCTTTGCAATTTCCATTTACTGCTCCTGATCTTGCCTTTTGGGGCCAAACAGAACAAATCAAAGCCCCACCTCATAGCATAGTCTTCAAGATATTTATAATATCATTTTCCTCCCTCTTTCCTCATAGTTTTCTTCATGTTAAACATTTCCATTTTTTTCCAATTGATTCTTATATAAAATGGAGTCAAAATCCTCCCTCATCTTATCTTCCAGGTTGTCTTTCTTTGATATTCTCCAACCTATCAAGCTGTGGTACCCAGAAATAAACCCACATGACATCTAATGATCAAAGAATACAGTAATAGTAGGAATGACATCTCCTTACTTTTGTAAGCTCTCCCTCACTCCCTCTCTTTCTGTCTCTCTCTGTCTCTCTCTCCCCCTCTTCCTCTCTCTCCCTTCCTCTGTCTGTCTCTGTCTCTTCTTCCTCCTCTCTTTTTCTTTTTTTTCTATCATATATCATAAATATGTATTTTATTTTCCCCAGTGCCATGTTAGTACAATTTTTAATGTTTGTTTTTTTTTAAAGTTTTGAGTTCCAAATTCTGTCCCTCCTTCCCTCCCTCCCTTCTCCCTTTCTAAGATGGTAAGCAATCAGATATAGTTTACACATATGCAATCGTGAAGTATTTCCATATTACTCATTTTGAACAAGAATATTTGAATAATAGAAAAAGAACAAAAGTGAAAAAAGAAAGTGAAAAGCTATGTTTGTTTTTTTGAGAATCTTTTATGTCAGACTTTATTTTATTTTTAATAGCACTTTATTTTTCTAAATACATGCAAAGCTAGTTTTCAACATTTACTTTTGCAAAACCTTGTGTTTCAAATTTTTATCCCTCTCCTTACCCTTTTTCTCCCCTAGAGAGCAAGCAATCAGAATTTAGTTAAACATGTAATTCTTTTAAATATATTTTTATATTGTCATGCTGCACAAGAAAAATCAGATCAAAAGGGGGAAAACATGAGAAAGAAAAAAACCCAAGCCAACAATAACAAAAGAGAAATTGTCATGCACCCAACAGAACATCAGGGAGGATTCAAACTATATAATAATAAATTAGCAGAACAAGAAAAATATATATATTAGTAGAAAAAATTATATTCATGAATGTCCATTTTTCTTTACTTCTTTGTAAATTGTCCTTTGGTTCTGTGCTGCACACTTTATTTACTTTATTCTTTTTTCCCTCTTTCATTCCCCCATGTCCCCAAGCAAGCTATAGTTAAGAAAAGATATGTTTATAGATACATATGTAGATATATACATACATACATACATACACTCACACCCATAAACACCTCACATACACACATCTTTCCTATCCCTCCTGCCTCTTTAATTAAATTCTGCTCCATAACTTGCCTTGCTATTACTTAACCTGCCCCCACCCAAGGATTCCTCTCTTGTCTTCTTCCCTCACCCTTTGCTTTCCCATTTGCCCATCCCTCCCTCCCTCATTTTTTTGTAGATTTTGGATGGTGCTATACCCTTCATGTTATATATGTTGTGCTGCCTTTTGAACCCATTCCCGTTGTGAGTAGGTTTTCATAATTATAGGCCCTCCTCCTCTCTAATGTCTCCGTGTCTTTTCTTCCTAAGCATCTCAGTTGTATAATATCATTACTATTTTTAACTGTCAATCTTTTTTTTTGAGCTACCCTATTGTTGATATGAATCTCAAACATATAGAATACATATATACATATATTAAAACATAATTTGTCCATGTTTAAACAGTTTGTCCATGCTAAGTTCCTTAAAATTTATCTTTAATATTGGCTCTTATATGTTAAATTTTCTGTTAAGTTCAAGTTTGGTTGATTGAAAGTCCTGAAAAGTCTAAGTTCATTGAAAGTCCATTTTTTCTCATTTAAAATTACAGATAATTTTGTTGGATATGATATTTTTGGTTGCAGGACTAGCTTTTTTGATTATCAGTAGATATGATTCTAGGACTGTAGTCTTTTATTGATCGCTACTAATAAGTCTTACACAATTCTAATTGTACCTCCAATGCATTTGACTTTTTTTTCTTGTTTCTTGCAGATTTTACTCTTTGACCTAGGGTTTTTAAAATTTGGCAATAATATTCCTGTGTGTTTTCCACAAAGGATCTCTTTAAGGTTGAGATTGGTGGATTTTTTTTATTTAGATATTTTCCCCTCATGTTCTATCATTCCAGGATAATTTTCTTGAATTATTTCCCATATTATTGTGTCAAGATTCTCTTTTTGGTCATAATTTCCTGGCAGTCCAATCATTCTTATATTTTCTAGATCTGTTCTCCAAGTCTGTTGTTTTTCTTATAAAATATTTCACATTCTGTTCTATTTTCTCATTCTTTACAATCTGTTTTGCTATTTCTTGTTCTCTCATAGCTTCACTGGTTTTCCCTTGCCCAGTTCTAATCTTCAAGGAATTAATTTCATCTTTGAGACACTATTCCTCCTTTTCTACTTGATTAACTTTTTTTTATAGTCTTGTTTTTCTTGGATGGTTTTTATTTTTCTTTTTAGTTTTTTTCCTAAATACCTCTCATTTGATTTTTAAATTCTTTTTTGAGTTCTTCTATAAATTGTCTCTGGGCAGGAAGCCATTTCACTTTACTCTTTGGGATAGAAACACTTTTTTTTTTTTTTACCAAAGTGTCCTCCCCTGAAGCTGAGCCCTGGTCTTCCCTGTTCCCATAATATGTTTCAAATAGTGGGTTTTTTCTTCTTTGCTGGTTCATTTTTTTTAAATAAGAGATTTAGTGTAAGTACCTTTAATTGTGGGGTGGGAAGATGATGCCTTAAGCTTCCCTTCAGCTTTCCACTCTGACCAGCAATCCCAAACCAAGAGCTCAACCCTCCTGCAAGTGCCCACAGCCAGCAGTGTCCCTGCCCTACAGTTTCTACCCTCACCAGATGCAGGTTCCTTCTTGCCCAGGGCCGTATCTCAGCAGCACAACTGGGACTGGCATTCCCAATTTGCTGGAGATTCTCACAGTCTTCCCACTCTCAAACCCTGACTCCATCAGTCTGGGAGGTGAAAGTCTCTGTGGTTCCTGCTGAGACTCCAGCCATACCCAGTTAGCCTGAGGTATATTCTGAAGGAAGACAGTTATTTCAGGAGGGTATGAGTGCATTTCAGGCCTAGTGAATAGTCCCCATAAATGCCTTGAAATGAGATGGAGTAAGATGTGTGAGAAATAAAGAGAAGGCCAGTATGGTTGGAGTGTGGAAGAAGAGTGCTATGTAGAGAGTCTGGAAAGATAGATTGGGAGCAGATTGTGAAGAGCACTAAAAGTCAAAAAGAGAAATTTATATTTGATCCTGAGTCAACAAGGAGCCCCTGGAATTCAGAGGACTACCATTTTCCTAATCTGTAATTAAGGAAAATCACGTTGGCGTGTGTGTGTGTGTGTGTGTGTGTGTGTGTGTGTGTGTAGAATACATTAAATGGGAGAAGCCTGAGGCAGGGAGACCAATTAGGAACCCTTTGCAGTAATCTAAGGGAAATGTGACAAGAAACTGAATTAAAGTAGTGGCTCTGTGGCACTGAGCATTGTTTTTGAGACATATGAAAGTAGAAATGGCCAGATTTGACAACTGATTGGATATATGCCATGAAGGGGAATGAGTAGTCATGGATAATACTGATATGACCCTGGAGCCTGGAAGAATGGTGGTACCCTTGATAGAAATAAGAGGTAAGAAGAAGAGATTTTGGCGGTGAAAACAAGATGAGTTCTGTTTTGGACATGCTGAATTTGTGATGTCTCTGGGACTTCTAGCTTGACGTCTTCAATAAATATCTGGCAATGAAGTGCTGAAGCTCAGGACAGAGACTGAGAATGAATACATAGATGTATGAACTTGCATCGAACTGTTAGCTGTTTTCATAGGAACTGAGGAGGTTGCTAAGGGAGATAAATAGAGAAGAGCCTTAGGAAAAAATGACAGTTGAGGAGTGTGATGTGGAAGTGAGACTAAGAAGAAGCAGTTGTATGGGTAGAAGGAAAACCCAGAGATTACAATGTCATTAAAAGCCAAAGAGAGAATATATAGGAAGAGAATATAGTTAAATGCAGCAAAGAGGTAAGAAGGAAGAGGACTTAGAAAAGATCATTGTATCATCTTTGAGATAACTGAGGCAGGAAGAATACCTACAGCAGAAATAAGGAAGTTTGTATGGGGGATGAGTTTCGAGAGAGAGATAATGAATTCTGTTTTGAACATGCTGAGTTTAAGATGTCTTCAAGAGATCCAGTTTGAAATGGCCAAATGGAAGCTGCTGATTTGGAACTTTAACGTGAGGGAGAGATTGGGTCAGAATATATTGATATGTGTGTCATTTACATAATTGATAATTATATACATAGGAGTTAAGAAATTATTCATTTGCTTTGCTTTTGATAGAAAGCTGCAGCAGATAACTAGACAATCAAAACCAGGCTTTAATTTCTTAATTTTCTTTCTTTTCCTTCTTTCTCTTTTTCTCTATCTCATCTATTTCTTCTTTCTAAGTGATCTGTAGTATATATTCCAATGACAAAATTATTACTGTTTTTCCTCTCCATTATCCTTCACTTTAATATTCATCATACTTTTAGGTTCAAGAGAGAAAATGCCACTCCCACTTTATGTGACTGAAGAAAAAGCCAATATTGACTTCTGGAAGAAGCCAATATAAGAGGAAGGCAGTTTCCATCATGTCCATATTCTCAGTTTGCTACATTTGAGACTTAAAGGAACTTTTCCCTGCATGGTCTGTGACTCTCTCTTGGTTGAGCTGAGTTACCTCTTTCCCAATGGGAGAACTCCTTTACTCTGCATTGTCAGCATTTATTCTCCTATTTATGTTTTCTCTGATTTCTATTTTATTATATAATTGAATGTGGATTTCTTTGCTATATGCTGTATGTAGGTTCATTGTGAAACTGTTTTTTGGTAGGATAGGAATCAAATCTTGAATATAAAATTTGGCGTTCTGCAGCTTTCTCCATTAATGAATGCTTATCAGAAGCTATCTTGAACCTGAAGACCACATCCCCTAGTCTAACAATATAAAAAAGCAGATATAATTCTGGCTCAGTACCCCTTCTTTCTGAAAACAAGCATAATAACCAAGTTTTTGGTCCCAGTCTTCTGTTTCCTTTTCGTGTAAGAATTAAAATCTCTTTTGGAGAAGAGGGTGCGGGAACTGTTAGAAATTTCTATCCTGTCTCTCTTCAAGTCACACAACATCTTCATGCTACATGTGGGGGACAGTCTGTTTTTTGTTTCTAGCACAAATGGTGCTTGATTTGTGTTTTGAAAAAAAAGATGTTTTTAATGAGGAGCAGAATGATTTTTAAGATGGCATTTATAAACCCAAAGACCCCAGCTTCTGGGATAAGTACTCACTATTTGACAAAAACTGCTGGGAAAATTGGAAACTAGTGTGGAAGAAATTAGGGCTTGACCCACATCTAACACCACATACCAAGATAAGATCTAAATGGGTTCATTATCTGGTTATAAAGAGTGATACTATAAGTAAATTAGAGGAACGTAATATAGTTTACCTCTCAGACCTATGGAGATGAAATAAATTTATGTCCAAAGAAGAACTGGAACTCTTAATTGAAAACCAGATAGATAACTTTGACTATATTAAGTTAAAAAGTTTTTGTACAAACAAAACCAATGCAGTCAAGATTAGAAGGGAAGCAATAAATTGGGAAATCATCTTTACATTTAAGGATTCTGATAAAGGTCTCATCTCTAAAATATATAGAGAATTGTCTCATATTTATAAGAATTCAAGACATTCTCCAATCAATAAATGGTCAAAGGATATGAACAGACAATTTTCAGAGGATGAAATTAAAACTATTTGTAGTCATATGAAAAGGTGCTCCAAATCACTATTGATCAGAGAAATGCAAATCAAGACAACCCTGAGGTACCACTACACACCTGTCAGATTGGCTAAAATGACAGGAAAAATTAATGATGAATGTTGGAGGGGATGTGGGAGGGCTGGGACACTGATGCATTGTTGGTGGAGCTGTGAACGGATACAGCCATTCTGGAGAACAATTTGGAGCTATGCTCAAAAAGTTATCAAACTGTGCATACCCTTTGACCCAGCAGCATTTCTATTGGGCTTATATCCCAAAGAAATTATAAAGGAAGGAAAGGGCCCCACATGTGCAAGAATGTTTGTGGCAGCCCTTTTTGTAGTGGCTAGAAACTGGAAACTGAATAGATGCCCTTCAATTGGAGAATGGCTGAATAAATTATGGTATATGAATATTATGGAATATTATTGTTCTGTAAGAAATGACTAGCAGGATGATTTCAGAGAGGCCTGGAGAGACTTGCATGAACTGATGCTGAGTGAAATGAGCAGAACCAGAAGATCATTATACACGGCAACAACAATACTATATGATGATCAATTCTGATGGACATGGCTCTCTTCAACAATGAAATGTTTCAAACCACTTCCAATTGTTCACTGAAGGAAGCCATATACAACCAGAGAGAGATGTGAAATGACCACAACATAACATTCTCATACTCTTGATTGATGTTTGCTTACATTGTGTTTCCTTTATCTGATATGTCTTTCATGTAGATATGATTTTTCTTGCACAACAATGATAAGTTTGGAAATATGTATACATATATTCGATTTGTCAAGTATTTTAACATAATTAACATGTAGTGGATATCCTGCCATCTAGGGGAGGGGTGGGGAGTTGGGGGGAAAAATTTGTAACAGAAAGCTATATAAGGGTTAATGTTGAAGAATTACCCATACATATTTTTTGCAAATAAAAAAAATAAAAAAGATGGCATTTATATGACATGTATATTTCATCATCATTAATAAATAACTGTACTTACATTTTTTGTTTGTTGTTGGTCCAAGTGTTCTTTTTTTCCAAATGCTTTTTTATTTTCAACATTCAGCTTTGCAAAACCTTGTATTACAAAATTTTCTCCCTCACCCCCACCTCTTCTTTCCCTTAGACAGCAAGTAGTCTAATATGTTAAATATGTACAATTCTTTTAAACATATTTCCACATTTATCATGATGCACAAGAAAAATCAAAGGAAAAAAATGAAAAAGAAAAAAACAATCAAGCAAACAGCAACAAGAGCAAAAAGAGTGAAAATACTATGTTGTGATTCACATTCAGTCCTCATAATCCTTTCTCTGGATGTGGATGGCTCTCTCCATCACAAGACTAATTGGAATTTTTCTGAATCATGACATTGTGGAAAAGAGCCAAATCCATCATAGTTGATCATCACGTAATCTGGTTGTTTCTGTATACAATGTTCTCTTGGTTCTACTCACTTCACTTAGCTTCAGTTCATGTAAGTCTCTCTGGGCCATTCTGAAATCAACTTGCTGATAATTTTTTTTAGAAAGATAATATTCCATTGCATTCATATACCATAACTTATTCAGTCATTATCCAACTAATGGGATCCATTCAGTTTCCAGTTCCTTGCCACTGTTACAAACATTTTTACACGTATGGGTCCTCTTCCCTTTTTTATGATCTCTTTGGGAAATAGGCCTAGTAGAGACATTGCTGGATCAAAGGGTATGGACAGTTTGATAGTCTTTTGGACATACCTCCAAATCACTCTCCAGAATGATTGGATCAATTCACAATTCCACCACCAATGCATTAGTGTCCCAGTTTTCCCATATCTCCTTCAATATTTATCATTATCTTTTCTTGTCATCTTAGCCAATCTGAGAGGTGTACCTCTAGAGTTGTCTTAATTTGCATTTCCTTGATCAATAGTGATTTAGAGCATCTTTTCATATGACTAGAAATAGCTTTAATTTTTTTGTTTGAATATTGTCTATATCCTTTGACCGCTTATCAATTTGGAGAATGGTTTGTATTATATATTTGAGTTAATTATATATTTTAGAAATGAGGCCTTTATCAGAAACCACGGTTGAAAAATTTTCTCCCAGTTTTTTGTTTACCTTCTAATCTGGACTGCATTGGTTTTGTTTGTATAAAAACTTTATAGTTTAATATAATCAAAATTATCTATTTTGCATTTCATAATGCTCTCTTATTCCTTGGCCATAAGTTCCTTCCTACTTCACATATCTGAGAAGTAGATTTTCCTTGTTCTCCTAATATGCTTGTAGTCTCACCTTTTTATGTCTAAATCATGAGCTCATTTTGACTTTATCTTATTCCACTGATCCATTACTCTATTTCTTAGCCAATACCAAATGGTTTTGATGACCAGGACTTTATAATATAGTTTTAAGCCTGGTACTGCTAGGCTACTTTCATTTGCATCATTTTCATTAATTCCCTTGAAATTCTTGACCTTTTGTTCTTCCAGATGAAATTTTTTTTCTAACTTTATAAAAACATTTTTTTTGGCAGTTTGATTGGTATGGCACTGAACAACTAGACCAATTTAGGTAGAATTGTCAGTTTTATTATATTAGCTCAGCCTACCCATGAGCAACTGATATTTTTCCAATTGTTTAGATCTGACTTTGAGTGGAAAGTGTTTTCAATAGTTCTTGTGTTTTTTTTTTTTGCTGAGGCAATTGGGGTTAAGTGACTTGCCCAGGGTCACACAGCTAGGAAGTGTCTGAGACCAGATTTGAACTCAGGTCTTCCTGACTTCAGGGCTGGTGCTCTAACCACTGCGCCACCTAGCTGCCCCCCCCTTTTTTTTTTGCTGAGGCAATTGGGATTAAGTGACTTGCCCAGGGTCACACAGCTAGGGAATGTTAAGTGTCTGAGACCAGATTTGAACTGAGGTCCTCCTGACTTCAGGGCTGGTGCTCTATCCACTGCGCCACCTAGCTGCCCCTAGTTCTTGTGGTTTTGCAAATAAAAAATAAATAAATTAAAAAAATAATTCTTGTGTTTGTATTATATTTTGTCTGTAGTTATTTTAAATGGAATTTCTCTTTCTATCTCTTGCTGCTGGACTTTGTTGTAAACATGTAGAAATGCTGATGATTTATGTGGGTTTATTTTATATCCTGCCAGTTTGCTAAAGTTGTTAATTGTTTCTACTAGTTTTTAAATTGATTCTCTAGAATTCTCTGAGTATAGCATCAGATCATCTGCAAAGAGCAATAATTTTGCTTCCTCATTACTTATTCTAATTTCTTCAATTTCTTTTTTGTTTCTTATTGTTAAAGCTAACATTTCTAATATAATATTAAATAGTAGTGGTGATAGTGGACAATCTTGTTTCACCCCTAATCTTATTGGGAATGCTTCTAATATATCTTTATTACATATAATGCTTGCTGATGGTCTTAGTTAGATGCTACTTACCATTTAAAGTAAAATTCCATTTGTTAGTATGCTCGCTAATGTTTTTTAATAGGAATAAGTGTTATATTTTGTCAAATGCTTTTTCTGCATCCATTAATATAATCATATGAATTGTTAGTTTGGTTATTGATATAGTTAATTATACTAATAATTTTCCTGATATTGAACCAGTCCTGTATTTCTGGTATAAATCCTACTTGATTGTGTATTATCCTGATGATAAGTTGCTATTGTCTCTTTGCTAACCTTTTATTTAAGATTTTTGCATCAATATTCATTAAGGAAATTGTTCTATAATTTGTATGGTATTGGAATTAATTGTTTGGCAGAATTCACTTGTAAATACATCTGGCCCTGGAGATTTTTTTTCTTAGGCTTCATTAATAGCTTGTTCATTTTTTTTTCAAAAATGGGACCATTTAAATAATTTATTTTCTCCTCTATTAATCTGAGCAATCTCTATTTTTTTGTAAATATCCATCCATTTCACTTAGATGATCAGATTTATTGGCACACAATTGGACAAAATAACTCCTAATTATTGCTTTAATTTCCTCTTCATTGGCGGTAAATTCACTTTATTAATTTTTGATATTGGTAATTTGTTTTTTTCTTAACTTTTTTCTAATCAAATTAACTAAAAGTTTATCTATTTTGCTGATTTTTTTTCATAAAACCACTCTTACTTTTGTTTATTAATTAAATAGTTTTCTTATTTTCAATTTTATTAACCTGTCCTTTTATTTTCAGAATTTCAAATTTGGTATTTTATTGGGAGTTTTAAATTTGTTCTTTTTCTAGGTTTTTTGTTTTTAGTTATGTTCCCAATTCATTGATCTTCTCTTTCTATATTTTATTCATGTAAGCATTTAGAGGTATAAAATTTCCCCTAAGAACTGCTTTGGCTGCATCCTATAAATTTTGGTATGTTGTCTCATTATTGTCATTCTCTCATATGAAATTATTGATTACTTCTATGGTCTGTTGTTTCTCCCACTCATTCTTTAGGATTAGATTACTGTTTCCAATTAATTTTTGGTCTATTTTCCATGGCTCTTTTTTTATTGCATCATGATCTATTATTTTGTGTAGTTCCATGTACTGCTGAGAAAAAATATGTTCCTTTCTATTCCCATTTAATTTTCTCCAAAGGTCTATCATACCTAACTTCTAAAGTTCTAAATTTGTTTATTTTGTGGTTAGATTTATCTAGTTCTGATAGAGGGAGGATGAGATTTCTCACTAGTATGGTTTTCTTGTCTATTTCTTATTGCAATTCTCTTAACTTCTGTAGGAATTTGGATGCTATACCACTTGGTGCATATGTATTTAGTATTGATATTACTTCATTTTCTATGGTATTCTTTTGCAAGATGTAGTTTCCTCTCTTATCTCTTTTAATTAAATCTATTTTTGTTTTTGCTTGATCTGAGATCAGGATACTACCCCTGCTTTTTTTTTTTTTAACTTTAACTAAAGCATAATAGATTCTGCTCCAGCCTTTTACCTTTACTCTGTTTTTGTAAACAACATATTGTAGGATTTTGGCTTTTAATCCAGTCTTCTATCTGCTTCCATTTTATGGAAGAGTTCATCCCATTAACATTCATAATTAAAATGATTAACTCTATTTCTTGTCATCCTATTTTCCCCATGTTATACTCTTCCCTCTCCTTTTCTTCTTTTTTGTCCTTTCCAGTATTTTGCTTCTGACCACCATTTCCCTCAATTTGCCCTCCCTTTTTTCAGCCCCTCCCCCTTTTCTTATCCCTTTTTAATTTTACTTCCTTTTTCCCTTCAGTTAGCGTCCTCTTTTCCTTTCCCCTTTCTCCTCCTATTTCTCTATAGGGTGAGACAAGTTTCTATACCAAACTAAATATAAATGATATTCCCTCTTTGAGCCAAATCTGATGAGATTAAGATTCAAATAATGCTCATTCCCTTCCCTTCTTTTCCTCAACTGTAATAGGTTTTTTTTTTGCCTCTTCATGTGATTTAATTTCCTCTATTTTACCTCCCCTTTCCTCTTCTTCCATCCCTGTTTTTTTTAATATCATCATATTAAAGTCAACTTATACTTACCTCCTCTAAGTACACCTCTGACGAAGATATAGTTCTCACAAATTACACATATCTTCCCATGCAAGGTTGTAAACATTTTAACCTTTAAAAAACATGCTTTTTCTTCCCTTTTTACTTTCTTATGCTTCTCTTGAATTCTGTGATCAAATTTTCTGTTCGGCTCTGCTCTTTTTATTAAAAATAATTAAAAATCTCCTATTTCATTGAATATCCTTTTCCCCTGAAAGATAATGGTTAGTTTTGCTGGTTAGTTGTTTCTTGACTGCAGTCCAAGCTTCTTTGCCCTTTGAAATATCATATTCCAGGACCTTTGATAATTTAAAGTGGAAGCTGCTAGATCTTGAGTAATCCTAATTATGACTCCTCAATATTTGAATTGTTTCTTTCTGTCTGTGATATATTCTTCTTGATTTAATCATTCTGGAACTTAGCTAAAATATTCCTTAGAGTTTTCATTTTTGGGTCTCTTTCAGGGGGTAATTGATGGATTCTTTCAATGACTATTTAATCCTCTGGTTCTAGCATATCAAGTTTTCCTCAATGATTTTTTGAAAGATGTTCAGGCTCTCTTTTTTTCATTGTGGTTTTCAGGTAGCCCAATAATTCTTAGGTTATGTCTCCAATTCTTTTCCTAATGAGATACTTTACATTTTCCAGGATCCATTTCCCAGATTAGTTGTTTTTCCAAATGAGATATTTTACATTTTCTTCTATTTTTTCATTTTTTAGGTTTTATTTGACCGATTCCTGATGTCTCATTCACTTCCATTTGTCCAATTCTAATTTTTAGTGAATTATTTTCTTCAGTTAACTTTTTTATCTCCTTTTGCATTTGGCCAATTGTAGGAGTTGTTTTGTTTATTGGATTCTGCCCCCCCCATTTCACCAATCGTTTTTTAAGGAGTTGTTTTCTTTTTCCATTTCGCCAAATTTATTTTTAAAGAAAGTTTTAAGAAGTTTTCTTCAGTATATATATATATATATATATATATATGTATGTATATATTTTCCATTTTACCAAATATATTTTTAAGGATTTATTTTCTTCAGTTAATGTCTGTTTCCTTTTCTAAATTCTTCTGCAAAGCTCCTATTTCCTTTCCCCATTTTTCTTCTAGCTCTCCAAGAGCTAGCCTTTTTAATTGGAGACCAGTTCATATCTCCCCTTTGAGGCTTCAGTTGGAGATTTTTTGACTTTAGTGTCCTTAGGGTTTGAGTTTTGTTCTTCCTTGTCTCCACAGTAGCTAGCTATGGCACAGAGCTCTTTTTTCTTTTTTGCTCATTTTTAAAGGTTGAAGTCTGCTCTTAGGGCACAGGGGAGATGGTCCTGAGCTTTCTCTATCAGGTAACAGGAGCTTCACACTGCTCTGGAGCTGGTGCTACAGGCTTCCCCCTGGACTGGTCAAGCCCCCCCCATTATGCTGTCATTCATGATCATTATTTGCCTTTTGTAGCTGTGCTGGAGGTCTCACAGCTATATGTGAATTCACTGACCTCCTGAATCAGCATAGAATAACCAACACAATTGTATTTTGGCTAAGAGCTTCCTACCAGGTTTCCTGGTAGATCAATTCACCCTACACCTCTCCACACCATGCTTGTGCAGGGTTGCATTCCATCCTCTCCAATTGAGACAGATCTTTCCTGAAATCCTTCCAAGATATCTTTATGCTGGAAAATTGTTACACCCCTAATATTTGTAGGTTCTGTCACTCTAAAACCTTTTCAGAGACTTGACCCAGTGTTGATTCTGAGAGAAGCCAAGAAGAGTTCAGGCAAAGTCCTGTCTACTCTGATATCTTGGTTTTGCCTCCTTCCTCTCCATACATACATTATTAATGGATTTAATCTGGGTGCTGTATATTTCCTGTACTTTCCTTAATACTTAGGCATAATTTTAAGATAGAAACTTAGATGACACTTTGAAAATGGAAAGCTGTATTTGATTTTAATAGCACTTCTTGTAAGAGAATAATGGAAGTCTTAATAAAAGAAGAGCCTTATATGATAAAAGATGTGGGGATATCACATGAATGTCTCTGAGTTCCTTTCCAATTATAGATTTATATCCTATGCACTAAGTCTTCCATCATAATATTCAAGGAGTGGAATTCCCAAGTTTTCTGAAGTACTGTGTGACTATTACTGATACTAGTGCAATTCCATCATAAAAAAGGGCTTTTGTAGTCTACCACTGAAGCAAATAATTTCTACTTGTTTATACTGTTTTGGTTTTACATTATTAAAGGCTAGAAATATGTTAAGATATTGTACCTTGCATTGAATTTTAACTTTCATGTTGTTATTCCTGATTATTAAGTTTATTGTTTTAATTAATTAAAAGTAGATACTCATTAAACTACCCTGATCATATCACTATGGGCAGTGAGAATTCCTGTGGGTAGAATTAGCACTTCTCTTAAGAATGAACATGGATTATTTCCTTAGAAGACTTGAAGAAAAAGAAAACCATTGTCCTTGTTCTTCCTAGGTCTTGTCATTGTCATTAAATATTTAATGAACACACTATTGGGTGGACAACAAAACCTTGGGCCAAGTACTGTAGCAGTTAGATTGCTGAGCTAAACCTTATTCCTACATTAGAGGAACCAATATAATTAACCTTTATTGCTCAAATGTAACCATCTTATTGAATTCTTTCAGAATGATGAATGACTTAGTTATACTTTAGAGAATTTTCCCCACTTTCTTCACTGTTAATGTCCTGGGACATTATATATATATATATATATACATACATATATATATATAAAACCTGGGACAATATATATATGGTATCTCCATGCATACCAACTCAGAGACCCTGTTTGCAAGCACATATTTGTCAGTCACTCAGTAAGTACCTATTAAGCATCTGCTTTGTGCTAGACACTGTGCTAAACACTAGGAATATAAGGAAATAAAAAATGAAAAACTTCCTGCTCTCAAAGAGATCATACTCTAATGAGGGAGACAACATGCAAAAAGCTGTGTATAAATTGTATTTATGTATGTGTGTGTATATAGAATGTATACACATATACACGCATATACTATATAGATATATACATACATCAGATAAGATTATTTATACATATATATGCATACATATATATCATATGCATGTATGATAAATTGGAGGAGCCATTAAGATTAAGGAGGATTGGAAAGGCTTCTTGCAGAGAGTGACAGTTTAGCTGAGACTTGAAGGAAGCCAGGGAAACTAGGAGGCAAATATAAGAATGTAGTTATAGGTATGTGGGAAGAGTCATTAAAAGAATAAAGAATTAGGTAGAGTTATTCTCGGAAGTAATAGTGATCTAATCACATACATCTGTTAGAAATTCATCAGTGTACTAATTAGAGTGCTCCATGTTATGGACCACTTCCCAAGTGCTAGAAGTGGTACTTTGAGTTGTATTATAAAGGGCAGAAAAAACAATAAAGTCTTTATTTCTGAAAATTTTTCCACAGTTAGGTTAGAAAATAATCCAGGGAAGATATAAATCGGTTCTTTCATTTAGTAAAAAAAAATGCCAATCCACTTGGTAATTCTTGCAGAGGAAGTCTCTGCCATAAGCTTGTTTTTAAAAGTTTTATTTTTAAGATTTCACTCTCTAAAATTAGGTCAAAGAAGAAAAAGAAAAAAGAAAGGGAGAGGAGAGAGTGCTCTGGTAAATGATTATAGTTGAGGTGTTGATGAAAAAAATAGCCTCATTTGATTTTCACATTAAATAATCTACAGGACATAAAAGTGCTGATGAAAAAAGTTATTTTTTCCGGGTTTTTGTTGTAGTTTAACAAACGTATAAGATAAAGTTTCAGTTTTCAGAGTTAAGTTTTTTTCAATGTAAAAAAGAGGATTTGGCTCCACCCATCATCAATGTAGTTATAGAAAGGAAATAGTAGGTAGCAGAAATAATGAAGTGTTAATATGTTATCAAGGTGTAGTACCCATTTTTCCCTTTGAGAACTATTTCTTTGATAGAAATAACAGAAATCTTGTTGGATAAGCAAGAAAATGGGTTCACTTTTCCACAGATACAGAAAATTATTGAATAAGTGTTAATGGGAATCACATCACTATGGTCTCATTAACTTTGGTTTTAGGATAGCTCTTCAGATCTAAGATAATAGCTATCTTCTCAGAAACCTAATTCATCAGTACAAGTGCAAATTGTGGGAATGTGTGCAAAGAGAGTGGGTGTAGGGACTTCACCTAAAAAATATTTAGTTCCCCAATGCATTGATTTGTAGAGACCATCTGGACATATCTATCTGGGACTCTCTTTCTTGGATATCTTAGTTGTTTTATAGGGATCCACTAGAGAAAACAAGCCTTTTTCAGTGATTTTAGACCATAATCAGATAGTAATTTTTCCAGTGTATTTCCTTTATAAATCAGACCATTTTCTTTGAAATAACTTTTTGATTGAATATTTCTACTCTGATAACTACTGTGTTGCTGTATACATTACAAGTATGGAAGCTAATATGGAGGGTATTAATCCCTAGAATTTGAGTCCCTAGCAATTTCCCTAAAATATGGTGAAATAACTCACTTGCGTTCATTTAAAACAAAAAAGCAATAAACTATTGAGCACGCTCAGATTGCTTACTTTATTTTGGTAAGGGTCCAGACAATTTGTCTGGGGATCCTTATGGTTTGAGAGTTCATATAATGAAGTTTATCTGCCAAGTAAAAATCAATCCTAAGTAATTGTTCCCTTTTGAAGAGCCTTGTACCTCTTTGTTTTTTTTTTTCTTTTATGAGTTTGTTTTTCTTTTAAATTAATCTGATTAGTTAAAGGCGAGTTTAGATTATCATTTGATTTACTTTATATGTGATGTGGCTCCCAAGGAGAAATCTTGGGGGCTCTATGTCTAGCTAAATGTATGTGTTTGAATTTTTGTTTTGTTTTGTTTGTTTGCTTGTTTTTGTTTTTGTTTTTGGTCTGGATTTCCAGTTGTATTGACCTTTATATTTCAGAAGATCCTTAGAGAAAATTCATGTTGGCAGCAGAATTATAGTAGCATAAAAGAAATGTGAAATGTGCAAATCTAGAGACATCTCCATCTCAAATGTTCAAACTATTTGTGCCTGACTTGTGGTAAAGGCTTCTGAACTCATTTTGGACTCATTGGTCACAGCCTAAAACATCATATATGTATCTAGTTGAACTATAACAACAAAGGAAAAATTCAGGTACTCTTGTGTCTTACTGAGTCCCAGAGGAATTTTCAACAGGGCAATTTTGTTTTCATTTGAAGGGTAAGTCCACCAATCTCAGGTTCTTACTTCTTATGGAGAGAGCCACATATGCTATGTTAGATATTCTTCTGAGGGAAGAAACTTGATTTTCTTTTTTTAAAAATTGTCTTTGGGATAATGACAAATGTTGGAGGGGATGTGGAAAAACTGGGACACTGATACATTGTTGGTGGAACTGTGAATGGATCCAACCATTCTGAAGAGCAATTTGGAACTATGTTCAAAAAATTATCAAACTGTGCATACCCTTTGACCCAGCAGTGTTTCTATTAGGTCTATATCCCAAAGAGATATCTTAAAGGAAGGAAAGGGACCCACGTGTGCAAAAATGTTTGTGGCAGCCCTTTTTGTAGTAGCTAGAAACTGGAAACTGAATGGATGCTCATCAGTTGGAGAATGGCTGAATAAATTATGGTATATGAATGTCATGGAATATTATTGCTCTGTGGGAAACGACCAGCAGGATGATTTCAGAGAGGCCTGGAGAAACTTGCATGAACTGATGCTGAGTGAAATAACCAGAACCAGGAGATAATTGTATATGGCAACAATAAAACTATATGATGATCAGTTTTGATGGACATGGCTCTCTTCAACAATGAAATGTTTCAAACCAGTTCTTATTGTTCAGTGATGAAGAAAGCCATATACACCCAGGGAGAGGCCTGTGGGATCTGAGTCTGGACCACAACATAGCATTTTCATACTCTCTATTGATGTTTGCTTGAATTATGTTTTCATTCTCAAGTTTTTTTTCCCTGTACAGCAAGATAACTGTATATATATATACATATATATATACATATTCGATCTGTCAAATATTTTAACATAATTAACATGTATTAGACTTCCTGCCATCTAGGGGAGAGGGTGGGGGGTAGGAGGGAAACATTTGTAACAGAAAGCTTTGCAAGGGTCAATGTTGAAAAATTACCTATGCGTATGTTTTGCAAATAAAAAGCTTTAATAAAAAAAACCCTCAAAAATTGTCTTTGGGAACAGGCCTCTGTAACCACCAAGAAAATTGGAATTCTTTGTATCCCCAGGATTTGTCATGGTGCCTAGCATATAATAAATCCTTCAAACCTGATAACTGATTTAAATACTTGAGGAACAACTTTGCTGAATTGTGTATCTTGCCAAACTTGCTTCATATAGATTTTTCATGATGTTGATTCTTATTGTCTCACAAGGCAATATTCCACCTTACTTTTCCATAAATTTTTTTAACAAAACATTTTATATTCTAATTGTACTTCTGTAGTGCTCTGCTTCATAAGATAGACATGTATTTGCTGAATAAATTGGGTTTTAGGTTCTTCTGGTCTCCTTGTGATGACCATTGACTTGAATTCATTAAATTTTCAATAAAGTGATTGTATTTGGCATCAATATATTTCCTTCCATCCTATTTCTTACTATCAACACCTTGTTTAAATGGTTAAAGTTATTTTAGTTCTGTATGCTATCTCTTTCAATTCTAGCATTGTATAATTTTCATCCTTGCTCTAACAAATTGGTTATATAATTATATACAGTTGATTCAGGAATTACTCCCACATCCCAAATGAGTCATTTCCTTTCTATTAAAATATAATTACTTCAAATTGTGGGGTGATATTATTTGGTGCTTGCTATAATTGAGGGCTTTTGGATTTTTCTCTCAAAAGATTCATCATGTAGACATGTTAGACTATTTTCCTTAATGTACATGTGTTTGGACTCTCTCATTCTTTACCACCAAATCGTGTTTCCCATTTTTTTGTCACATTCACCCATTTCTACCTTTGCAATGAAGTCATCAAATATTAAAGTAAATGTTGGTTTAATTTGCATGAAATTAATTTCAGGAAATTATCTTCTGCAACAGATTTTTGGCACATATACTTCAATTATTTTTTGTGGGTTTTTTTTGCATTTATCATAAACTGATAGGAGATAACCAAATATTTGTTCAATAAAATAGTGTTTTTGTTGTATTTAGAAACATGATAAAATTTACTCTACTGATTCCTTTTTTTTGCCTAACCAAGAATAATCTGTGTCATTCTGGTTCCTGGTTTCATCTGTTGTGAGAATTTCAAGATTATTAAGATTCAATGCTTCACGAAATCTTCACAAAGACAAATTTCAGAATATCAACTAAGTTAATGCTTTTTAGGCATTCTAAAAAAACTGATTCTTAGTAAGGAGATCATAAAATTATATCTATGATAGAGAGCCACAAGACACATGATACCATCTATTCCAAACCCCACATTTTACAGATCAGGACACTGAGTTCCAGACTGGATTACAATGAAAAGAAGTTACAGAACTGGGATTAGAATCCAAGTCTCTCTAACTATGAAATCAGTGTTTATTGCACTGTCCACTTTTCTATCACTACATCACTGTCACTGCTAATACGAAGGGGACCATAAAGAAAGGAGGGTAATTTCATATTTTTCTTTGCTTCATGAATGGCCATGGGCAAGAATTTATCACCAACTGGCTAGGACATTGGAAGAAAGCATCTCTATACTTTACTAATCTGGCTCTTAGAAGACAATTCGTTGTCAAAGGCATAATTGAGGCTTTTTGAGCATGATTAAAATAGCTTATGCTGCCCTGGCATACCCTTCATGAATCCCCAAAGGAGGCTTTAGATTTCTGTACAAAGAAGGAATACAAAGATTGAAAATGACACAATTCTTGCACTCAAGAAGTTTCCTATCAACTAGAGTTCTTTTGATTCAGACAATTTGTTTTTCTAGCAATGTTCAAGAACCTTATAGAATTAATCTTGAATGTGCATGAATTTCTCCAGTGACAAGTACTATCAATCTCCCCTGAAATCATACTATCACAGAAAGGGAAAGAGTTAAGGAGTCCTTTTTCTTGTAAGAAGTAAAGCAAGCATAGGGTCTAGAGAGATTCCCATAATCTGAACACAGAGAAATAAGAGGTCATTTGAAATATCCTAATTTTTTTAGGTTCTTTATTTTTGAGTCATAGGTGGAAGGGATTTCCTTAGTTCTATTCCCTTCTTGATCATCATTATCCACTTAGACTTCTATATCAGCAATCATTCCTTTTCTTGTTTTGTATGTGCTCTAAACAGTGCTTAACAAAGACTGAACCCCTACCCTAATAAATACCAGATAATAAGAGGAAATTGATGTGACAGATTTATTAGTGAATTTTATGCAACATTTTTACATTTTTCCAAAATTCTAAACTTAATATCAGCTAAAAAGAGCACTTCCATATACTTAAATTTTTATGTATACATGTATATACATATATACACAGTAGAATAGAAAGGGAGTGTAAATGATACTATGAATCTCTGTTATATATAGTTTGCTTTTCTTTTCAAGTATATAATTCAGTCAACATGTCACTTTCTTTTTTTTTAATTGAAACTTTTTATTTGCAAAACATATGTATGGGTAATTCTTCAACATTAACCCTCACAAAGCTTTCTGTTACAAATTTTCCCCCCTAGTCCCCACCCCTCCCGTAGATGGCAGGAAATGCACTACATGCTAATTTTGTTAAAATACTTGACAAATCAAATATATGTATACAAATCAAATATATGTATATGTATACATATTTCCACACATCATTGTTGTGCAAGAAAAATTGTATCTACAAGAAAAAAAATAAGAGAAAGGAAACAGAATGCAAGCAAACATCAATAGGGAGCATGAAAATGTTATGTTGTGGTCCACATTTCATATCCCTCTCTCTGGGTGTGTATGGTTTTCTTCACTCAACAATTGCAACTGGTTTGAAACATTTCATTGTTGAAGAAAGCCATGTCCATCAGAATTGATCGTCATATAGTATTGTTGTTGCCGTGTATAATGATCTCCTGGTTCTGCTCATTTCATTCAGCATCAGTTCATGCAAGTCTCTCCAGGCCTCTCTGAAATCGTCCTGCTGGTCATTTCTTACAGAACAATAATATTCCATGACATTCATATGCCATAGTTTATTCAGCCACTCTCCAATTGATGGGCATCCATTCAGCTTCTAGTTTTAGCTACTACAAAAAGGGCTGCCACAAACATTCTTGCACATGTGGGGCCCTTTCCTTCCTTTAGGATCTCTTTGGGATATAAGCCCAGTAGAAACAGTGTTGGGTCAAAGGGTATGCACAGTTTGATCACTTTTTGAGCATAGTTCCAAATTGCTCTCCAGAATGGTTGGATCTGTTGACAGTTCCACCAACAATGTATCAGTATCCCAGTTTTCTCACATCCCCGCCAACATTTGTCATTATCATTTCCTGTCATTTTAGCCAATCTGACAGGTGTGTAGTGGTACCTCAGAGTTGTCTTAATTTGCATTTCTCTGATCAATAGTGATTTGGAACACCTTTTCATATGAAATAGTTTTAATTTCATCATCTGAAAATTGTCTGTTCATATCCTTTGACCATTTATCGATTGGAGAATGGCTTGAATTCTTATAAATATGAGACAATTCTCTATATATTTTAGAAATGAGGACTTTATCAGAACCCTTAAATGTAAAGATGATTTCCCAATTTATTGCTTCCTTCCTAATCTTGTCTGTATTAGTTTTGGTTGTACAAAAACTTTTTAACTTAATATAGTCAAAATTATCTATCTGGTGTTCAGTTAAGAGTTCCAAATCTTCTTTGGACATAAATTTATTCCATCTCCACAGGTCTGAGAGGTAAACTATACCATGTTCTTCTAATTTACTTATAATATCACTCTTTTTTTTAAATTTTATTTTATTTGCATAACATATGTGTGGGTAATTCTTCAACAATAACACTTACATAGCTTTCCATTAGAAATTTTTCCCCCCAACTTCCCCACCCCTCCCCTAGATGGCAGGATATCCACTACATGTTAATTATGTTAAAATATTGGCAAATCGAATATATGTATACATATTTCCAAACTTATCTTTGTTGTGCAAGAAAAATCTTATCTACACAAATGATATATCAGATAAAGGAAACACAATGTAAGCAAACATCAATCAAGGAGTATGAGAATGTTATGTTGTGGTCCACATTTCGCATCCCTCTCTCTGGGTGTATATGGCTTTCTTCAGTGAACAATTGGAGGTGGTTTGAAACATATCATTGTTGGAGAGAGCCATGTCCATCAGAATTGATCATCATATAGTACTGTTGTTGCCGTGTATAATGATCTCCTGGTTCTGCTCATTTCACTCAGCATCAGTTCATGTAAGTCTCTCCAGGTCTCTCTGAAATCATCTTGCTGGTCATTTCTTACAGAGCAATAATATTCCATAATATTCATATACCATAATTTATTCAGCCATTCTCCAATTGAAGGGCATCTATTCAGTTTCCAGTTTCTAGCCACTACAAAAAGGGCTGCCACAAACATTCTTGCACATGTGGGGCCTTTTCCTTTCTTTATGATTTCTTTGGGATATAAGCCCAATAGAAATGCTGCTGGGTCAAAGGGTATGCACAGTTTGAATATCACTCTTTTTTATCTAAATCATGAACCTATTTAGATCTTATCTTGGTATGTGGTGTTAGGTATGGGTCAACATGTAACTTTCAAAGCTATCTTGCCTATCTGTGATTCTTTCTGTCAGTGGCTTTAGTGAATATCCATGCCAATGTGTTTGCTATTTATGTATGTATTGTTGGAAATAAAGTGAAAGAATCTGACTCTGTCTCTGAGACTAACTAAATGAAATATGCTGCAATTTTTTTTTGGTTTTATCTGGGATGGATGAACTGAAGAATGATATTCCGTGGTTTAAATTAACAAACATTATTTTCTCTTACTCTCACTTCCCATGGATTAAAAAAAAGAGAGAAAGAAAAATACTTTCATTAGCTGTGTTCAAAATTTTACATCCCATTTTGCATCCTGGATCCATTACTTCTTTGTTAGGAGCTAAATAGCATGCTTTATCCAAGTATTTTGAAATCATGGATGGTCATTGTATTGATCAGAGTTATTATAGCTCACTTTATTCTTCATTAGTTCATACATTTTCAAAACTGTTCATTTTTATAACTGTTCACTTTGCTCTGCATCAGTTCATACAAGTCTTTCCAGATATCTTTGAAACAATCTATTTCCTTTTTTCTGAGAGAATAGCCAGAAATGTTCATTATATGCATATACCACAATTCATTCAACCATTTCCCAAATGATGGGCATTTATCTTAGGGTTATTATTATTATTATTGGAAAAAAGAGAGAGGCTCTCTTTCTCTCTCTCTCTCTCTCTATATATATATATGTATATATATATGACTTTTTTCCTATTTCTTTCATCTCTTTTGGGTAAAGATCTATGCCCTATGGAATAAAATTTTCTATATGCTTCCAAATTATTTTCCAGAATGGTTGTACCCACTTAGAGATACATGAACATCTCCAACATTTGTTATTTTCCTTTTGTGGGATTATTTTTTCACTTAGAGGTGTGAGGTAGAAGATCAGAATTGCTTTAAATTTGCTTTAATTTAATATTTTAATTATTAGCAGTTTGAAGCATTTTTTAACATAGCCATAGATAGCTTGGATTTCTTTTTTTTTTTTTGCTTTTGATGACCACCTCCCTCAAATAGTCCTCACCCCTTTAGAGCTCCTTCTCCTTTTTTTACACTTTCTCCCTAATTCTTCTATTTTCCCTTCTATTAGTCTTTCTCTTTCTTTTGCTCCTTTCCCTCCCACTTCCCTATAAGGAAGGACAAGTTTCTCTGTGAAACTGAATGTGTCTGATACTCTCTTTTAGAGCCCAATCTGATGAGAGTAAGATTCACACAATGCTCATCCCCCTCCCTTCTTTCCCTAAATTATATTAGGTTTTCTTTGCCTCTTCATGAGATTTTATCTTATTTTTACCTCCTTTTTTTAAAACTTTATTTTACCTCCTTTTTCCTCTTTTTCCAGTATGATACCCCTTCCATCTCTAGTTTCTTTTTCATATTATCAAAGTAAAATAAAATTATACCCACATTCCCTAAGTATACCCATAGTAGAAATATAGTTCTCAAGATCTCAAGAGTCCTTTCCTTTTTACCTTTTTATGCTTTTCTTGAGTTCTGTGTTTGGAGGTCAAATTTTTTGTTCAGATCTGGTCTTTTCATTAGAAATAGGTGAAATTCACCCATATCATTAAATGACCATCTTCTTCCCTGGAAAATAATGCTCATTCTAGCTGGATAGCTTATTCTTGGTTGTAATCCAAGTTCCTTTGCCTTCCAGAATATCTGATTCCAGGCCCTTTGATCCTTTAATTTGGAAGCTGACAGATCCTGGGTGATTCTATTTATGGCTCCTCGGTATTTGAATTGTTTCTTTCTAGCTGCTTGCTATATCTTTTCCTTGGTGCTATGGTCCTGAAATTTAGTCATGATATTCCTTGGGGATTTAATTTTGGGTCTCTTTCAGGAGGTGATCGGTGAATTCTTTAGATGGCAATTTTACCTTCTGATTCTAAAACATCAGGGCAGTTTCTTTTCATGATTTCCAGGAAGATAGTGTCTAGGTTCTTTTTTTCATCAAGTTTTTCAGGAAGTCAAATAATCCTTAGATTGTCTCTCCTAGATCTATTTTCCAGGTCAGTTGTTTTTCCTAGGAGATATTTCATATTTTCTTCTATTTTTTCATTTTTTTTGTTTTTGTTTGACTGATTCTTGAAATCTTATTGAGTCATTCACTTCCATTTGTTCAATTCTAATTTTTAATGTATTATTTTCTTCAGTTACCTTTTTTAGCTCCTTTTGTAATTGGCCAATTGAATTTTTTTTGGTCATTGTAGTCTTTCTATTTCACCAATTTTGTTTTTCAGTGAATTGGTGTCTTTTTCATATCTCTTTTGTAAGGCATTATATGCTTTTTCCATTCCTTCTTTCAATGATCTCAATTCATTTCTCCATTTTTCTTCTAACTCTCTTTTGAGATTCTTTATGCAATCTTCCAGAAAAGCTTTGTGAAGTGGGGACAAGCTCATGTCTCCTTTTGTGGCTTCCTCTGGAGTTGCTTTACCTTTTTGAACCTTAGGATTTGAAGTCTGTTCTCTCTCTTCATAAGAGCTTTCTATGATGAGAATTCTTTTTTTTTTTATTCACTTTTTAAAAACTTGAGGTCTGTTTAAAGTAGAGGAGTAGCAGCTGCTTTAATTTGCCCTGAGGCAATTCGGCTGATTGACTTCCACTGCTGGGCTATGGGGCCAGGTCCCTCGTTTTCAGTGGTTTACAATCTACCTTTTACAAAAGGCAGATCTGACAAAGTACCAGCTTGCAACCAGGGTAGAATAGTCTAAGAAGCTCACAGAAACTTCTTAGGTGCTTAGAAACTGCCATGCTCTGAGTCCTGGCCTGACTTCCTGTCCTGGTCTCCCTGTGCTGCCATCTGGGCTCAGCAAATTTTCCCCCTGCCTGACTGAAACAGACTTGTTCTGAAGTTCTTCTAAGATAACTTCTGGGCATGTGTTGTACTCCAAATATTTAGAGGTGCTTTGACTCCATAACTAGTTTAGAGGCTTAATCTGCTGTAGGTTTGAGAGGTCAGAGGAGATCACAGAGAGTCGTGTCTGCACTCCGCCATCATCTAGCTTGAATTTCTTAAGAACAACCTATTTATATCCTTAGACTATTTGTCAATTGGGGAATGGCTCTTATTATTTTATAAATTTGAATCAGTCCTTTATATATCTTGGAAATTATTTCTAAGAAACTTGTAAAGATTTCCCTTTAGCTGCTTCTCTTTTAATTTTAGCTATATTAAATTTGTATGAAAACTTTTATGTGTAAAACTATCCATTTAATCTTTTGTAATCTATTCTTTTTTTGGTCATTAACTTTTCTTCTAACCATAAATTCCATATTCTCCCTTCTCTTCCCCATTTTTACAATTGTTTCATGATGTGACCTTTTGTAGGTAGGTCTATGTGGAACTTATTTTTGTTTAAAGTATGAGGCATTGGCCTAAATCTAATTTCTTCCATATTTTCTATATTCCATATCTTCCAATTTTCCCAGTTTATTTTTAAATCAGTTAGTGAGCCCTTTTCCCAGTAGCTAGAGGGTTTATGTTTATTTAAAACACCAGCTTTAATAGTTTGTTTTTAACCTCTAAATGTGTATAGATCAATTTCATTTTTTAAAAAGAAATCAATATTGTAGAGGGCACAGACAGTGGGGGAATTCTCAGTGAGGTATAAGACCCTTCAGCCCAGAGGAAACCTGCTGACAATGTCTGGTTCAGCTCTCATGTACCATTGGGGGTATCTCAGCCATCCTGAGGAGTCAGAGGGGCATGACAACCTGTGTTCTACTTGAAGCAGAGATACTTGCAGTAAAGATTCATTTACATAATAATAGCAGGGTACTTATAGTTAGCATATGCTCAGTGTGCTGTGGTGATGTAATTGTACTAAGGTATTTAAGATTGAGAGAACTTGAAATAAATAGACTCCACAGTTGACCATTCAGGTAGGTTCCTGCCTCATCACTCCTATGCTTTGATCCACATTCAGTCTCCATAGTTCTCTATGGATGCAGATGGTTCTTTCCATCACAACTCTATTAAAATTACCTTGAATCACCTCATTGATGAAAAGAACCAAGTCAAAACTAATGCAGACAAGATTAGAAGGGAAGCAATAAATTGGGAAAACATTTTTACATGTAAGGGTTCTGATAAAGGCCTTATTTCTAAAATATATAGAGAATTGACTCAAATTTATAAGAATTCAAGCCATTCTTCAATTGATAAATGGTCAAAGGATATGAATAGATTATTTTCAGATGAAGAAATTAAAACAATTTCTAGTTATGAAAAGTTACTCTAAATCACTATTGATCAGAGAAATGCAAATTAAGACAACTCTGAGACACTACTATACACCTCTCAGATTAGCTAAGATGACAGGAAAATGACAAATGTTGGAGGAGGTATGGGAAAAATGGGACTCTAATACATTGTTGGTGGAATTGTGAACAGATCCAGCCATTCTAGAGAGCAATTTGGTACTATGCTCAAAAAACCAGTACGCTCAAATTGTGCATACCCTTTGTTCCAGAGTGTTTCTACTGAGCTTATATCCCAGAAAGATCATAAAAGAGGGAAAGGGACCTACGTGTGCAGAAAGTTTTGCAGTAGCCCTTTTCATAGTGACAAGAAACTGAAAACTGAGAGAATGCCCATCAGTTGGAGAATAGTTGATTAAGTTATGGTATATGAATGCCATGGAATATTATTATTCTGTAAGAAATGACCAGCAGATGATTTCAGAGAGGCCAGAGGGACTTACATGAACTGACGCTAAGTGAAATGAGCAGAACCAAGAGATAATTGTACATAGCAATAGCAATATTATACAACAAACAGTTCTGATGAACATGACTCTTTCCAGTAATGAGATGACTGATGCCAATTCCAATGATCTTGTGACGAAGAGAGACATCTGCACCCAGAAAGAGGATTGTAGGAACTAAGTGTGGATCACAACCTAACATTCTCATTTTTTTGATGTTGCTTGTATTTTGTTTTCTTTCTCATTTTCTTTCCTTTTTGATCTGATTTTTCTTGTGCAGCAAGATATTGTATAAATATGTTTACATATATTGGATTTAGCATATATTTTAACATGTATAACATCTATAACATGCTTGCCATCTAAGGAAGGTGGTGGGGGGAAGAATGGAAAAATTTGGAACACAAGGATGTGCAAGAGTCAATGTTGAAAATTTATCCATGCATGAAATAAAAAGCTTTAATTAAAAAAAAGAAAAGAGCCAAGTCCATCATGGTTGATCATCACATAATCTTGTTGATGTGTACAATGTTCTCTTGGTTCTACTCATTTCACTTAGCATTAGTTCATGTAAGTCCCTCCAGGCCTTTCTGAAATCAACCTGCTGATAATTTCTTATAAATTAAAACCCATTACATTCATGTACCATAACTTTTTCAGCCATTCCTCAACTGATGGGTATCTACTCAATTTCCAGTTCCTGGCCATAACAAAAAGGGCTGCTACAAACATTTTTGCATATGTGGGTCCTCTTTCTTTTTTATGATTTCTTTAGGAACAATACCCAGTAGAGACACTGCTGGATCAAAGGGTATACACGGTTTGATAGTCATTTATGCATAATTCCAAATTGTTCTCCAGAATGGTTGGATCAATTCACAACTCCATCAACAATGCATTAGTATTCCAGTTTTCCCACATTCCCTCTTACTCTTTTATCTTTTCTTTAGCCAATCTGAGAGGTGTGAAATGAAATTTGCATTTCTCTAATCAAGGATGATTTAGAGCATTTTTTCATATGACTAGAAATAACTTTAATTTCATCATCTGAAAATTTTTCATATCCTTTAATCATTAATCAATTGGGGAGATCCATTCTAATTCTTAAAGAATTTGTTACTAAAGTTTTTGACCCCTTGCATTAAAGTATGATTTTCCCCCCAAGTCCTGCCTCCATAGCTCAATGGCATTTTAAAACTTTACAAAAACTCTTGTAATCATTTCTCTTAGGAATTATTTTGAGCAAGTTACTTAATTTCTTTGAGATTTTTATTGTAGATGTTTTTGAATTCTCCTTTTCTGGATTTGTGTCTTGGTTGACTCTGCAATTATAAAAAATTACTTCAGTATGCCTTTTTTCTTATTCATTTTTGTTCATGAGTTCTAGATCTTCCCCTATTATGGGGATCAGATCAAGTGGAGGACTTACCTTATAGACTTCGTTCTTTAGCTTTCTTTTACTTCCTTTCTTTGTGAGTCAGACTAAGCTAGCCGCCCCTCCCCTTTTCTCAGTTTCTGTTACTTCACTAAGCATAGTGAGGATTCCCCCTCTCTCTTTGACAATTAGTCTTAGTTGATGTCCTTTTCTTGGGAGGAAAAGAAAGAGGAGGGGAAGCCTTTTCTTTAATCCACCTATAAATCTAAGGTTGACTCTCCATTGTTACAATAGACACAATCGAAGTCCTTTCTTTAAGTGGGAGGTAGGAAAAAAGGAGATAAAGGACTTCTAAGCTTTGTTTGCCTCACTATGTTAAGTAAGGTTCTTTTTTTTTTAAATCACCTAAATCCCTCTCTCACTCCTTCATTCCCTCCCCGCAATAAATTTTTTTTTCTCTTTCTGTTTTCTGTTTTTTGTTTTTACTCCCCTAAAAGGAATGGGTAGGCAGATCTGAGATTTACAACAAAAGGTAAAAACAGAACTACCCTCAAGGAACTCACAGTTTAATGGAGGAAGAAAAACAACATTCATGATTATGTTCAAATAATATATATTCTCTTTTATACCTCCCCCTTGCTGTAACGCTGCAGGCTGATACAGGTTCTCTAACACAGACCTTTGGACCTTTGCCTCTACATTTATTATTTTCTGTTTTAGGTGAAGGAATTGGAGACTACAACCTTGTGAATTTCAAAAACCAGAAGAGTAAGCTTTTAGGAGTACAGGAGTCATCCAAAATTTTGTTCCCAAGTTCATTTTGAGTTTTTTTTTAACCTGACTGATATTGAATGGAGTGACCTTCAGAAGTAGCCTTTGGGACCTAGTCCATTGGTGGTCCTGATACAAGAACTTATCTGGCAATCATGCCAGATGGGTATATGAACTTGGAGGCACCAATGCTATGCAAAAATTGTACTAAATTTGAGTCATTCTCCCCAGAAACTGAGATGGTATAGAAAAAGTGTGCCCCTGAAGTGTTAAGTGGGAAATGTCCAAACTTTTGTTATTGCCAAATCTTTCCAGTAAATATCCCTTTGCAAGGAACTAATTGCACTAAATAATTACAGGGAACTAGGATACCACTCTCTGGAATATTGTGGTGAAGGAATAAACTGATTGGGGCTGAAGCTGATGGCATTAGAGAAGACTTTTCTCCTCTTCCCCTCTATTCAATGTAATCAGTCAATCCAGGAGCCTCTATTTATCACAAGATTTGCAGTCTGGAAACAGTTATGGAATATTTATGGAATATGGAATATGTTATAAGCTTTTTAAAGGCATTTTCATTATCAAGACACCTATGCATCATTCTCCTAGAAACAGACTCCTCAGTCTATTTAACATAAGGATGGCATCAGAGGCATTTTTAACATATACAAGAAACTCCATAAAGGCAGAACATATAAGTTTTTTTTTAATCCTTCATAACAACTAGCTAGCACATACTACCAGGTATGGTTGATGAATTGGTTTGTTTTGCTTATTTGATTGTTTTTTTTTTTTTTTGATGCATAGGACTTTTCACATATTTTCTAATATGTGAATATTCAATGTATATTTATCATCTTACAAAAGCATTTTTCTTTTGCCATCTTAAGTAGTAATAATTGGGAGTGGCTAGGGGAGTGAATATGAAGAATATGAAAGGAAAAAATATCTATGTCTTGAACAGTTGAGAAACAAGTTAGATTAAAGCAGTCATTTAAATGAATAAAGATACATTTCACAACTATGGCTAAGGGAAGAATTCTTAATTAATCAATTGATAAAGCTTGTTATACAAAAATAGAAAATTTTGACTCCATAATATTAAAAAGTTTGAAGTCAACACAGCTAGGCTAAGTAGGGAATCTATTAAATAGGAAAATATTTGCATCAGATATTTTTAATAAGGGTCTGCTAGCCAAGATATGTAGGAAATTAACAAAAATACATGTGATCAAGAACCATTTTCCAAAAGATAAGTAGTCTAAAGATATTCAAAGTTCTCAAAAGAAAAATAATAAACTATTGTGTTAGAAAAACTCAATTATAATCAGATTCCAAACAAACCCCGTACTTTGGCACAAATCTGTGCAGCTATGTGACACAATGGATACAGCATGGGAATTGGAGTCAGAAAGACGTAAATTTAGATCTTGCTTCCAAAACATTCCAAAAAACCGCTTACTATTTGTGTGACCCCAGACAATTCACTTAACTTCTCTGTGTCCCAGTTTCTTCATCTGTAAATTGAGGATAAATAATAGTATCTATTCAAAAGGTTGCTGTGAGGATTTGATGAGTTAGCAGATATAAAATCCTCTGCAAACCTTAAAGCATTTTACAAATGCAAGTTATTATTACTATTAGCTATTGTTAAAGCAAAAGTATTAATTATCTGTTCAAACAAGAGATACACATGAATTGAGTTTCCTTTTGCTTATTTAAATGTCTCTGTCATAGCCAATATTTTCTTATATTTTGTAGTGTTCAAGAAATTACTGCAAAATTCCACAGTCAAAGATAAAACAAAAATATAAACTTCAAGTTTAGGGTTTGAGGATTTGTTCAAGCAGAACAATAAAACTTTTCATGTTTGCAAGTGAAACCTTGGAAATAATCTGATTTTCTGGAAACTTAATCAGGTTCAGTATGAAAAAAGAGTCACATTTCTTAATTTAGTCTTTACAAAACTCAAGGGGCATGTCATTTGGTTAACCAAAGGCCATCCTGTCTTTACCCCATCTTTTTTTTTTTTTTTTGCTTTTTGCTGAGGCAATTGAGGTTAAGTGACTTACCTAGGGTCACACAGCTAGGGAATGTTAAATTTCTGAGACCAGATTTGAACTCAGGTCCTCCTGACTTCAGGGCTGGTGCTCTATCCACTGTGTCACCTAGCTGCCCCTTTACCCCATCTTTTTTAATGATTTTTCTTTTAATGGTCAGAGGAACTTATTTAGAATAACTAAAATATGGCTCTTTTTTCTTGGTTTGATTACCATACTGATATACTTCAGGGGGAGGATTCTGACTGAGTTTAGGAACTGATAAGAGACTTGATGAGGAGAAAAGATGTCAAGCACTTTTAAAAAATGATTTCCCTAAATGATTTAGGAACTGCACTAAACATGCTTTAATGTCAACTTAAATAGTAAATAATTGCCCAATTATAAATATATTTATATTATATTATTATATATTTAAATTATAAATATATAAATATATACATATATATTTCTCCTCTCCAATATTAAGCATATAAGTGTTTAAAGCATTATAAGGCGGTTGTTTTTTTTCTTTTCTGAAATTCAAAATCATCATGATCATGTGCACAATGATTTTGGTATTTATGTAGTGATTACACAAAACTGACCAATTCTTAGTACAACATGTTCTTGCAGTTTCTCTATCATCAAATTGTTTACAAACTATCACAGAGGCTTCACACATTTCCAAGCAATGGTCAGACACACGTGCATTTCTTTATTCGCATTTTTCACACTATACCTGATTAGCTCCTTTCTTCCCCTTTCTTTTCTTATAATTGTACTTAGCTATCAGTATAATTACATAATCAATATGTGAGGAATATTTACGTTCTTATAATGTAAATGTCAGGCTGTTTGAAAACCATAAAAAAGTTCATCATCAGTTTATATATAAATGTTAAGTTAAATATTTTCCAAGTTGTATTTATTTCATTAGAAATTTTTAAATTTGACAAAACTTATAAAGAAATTTAATAGGAAGTCTTGTAGTTGATGGTAAGCATATGAGGTCTTGCTGGATTACTTATTTTAATTCTTACAGAATATCCCATATAAAATGTTTGCAATTATTTTAAAATTAGGGCTTAATAATGTTTTTTATAATAGAATAAAATATATTTTATGATTATGGAGATATGATTTAAATTTTAATTTGGAGCTTTCGGGGTAAAAATTACTATTATAGATATTGCAAGCACTTAATAAGTAAATCTAAAAGAATATTTTATTAATTTACCCTGAGGTTTATTTTTGTTGTTGTTAAAAGGGATTTGTGGGACAAAAAAAGTTGGGAATCAATAAAAGTAGAGTATTGTTTCTTTTAAATTTGATAAAGTACAGATAGGGTCCAGAAGCAAGGTTTTTAGTCAAGGAGAAAAAATATCATTTATTTTATCCTTAGAAGAAAAAAAGACCTTAGCAGGTTTCCTCAGTATTAAAGATATCATGAAAAGCTCCTAGTCACTAGTAATAAGCAGAACCAGGAATATAATATTTTGCACAGACTACAACAATGGTAATGTAAATAACTTCTAGGCATTATATAATTATTAATATTGTCCTAAAATGACAGACAGGAAAATGCATTTCCTTCCTCTTACGAAAGAAGTGGAGAACTATGGGTGTAAAAGGTTGCACACACTACCAGGTATGGTTGATGGATTTGTTTGTTTTGCTTTTTTTTTTTTTTACTTTGTTAAAAAGAAAGATGAACCTTTGGTGCAGGGTAGGAGGCATATACAGAAATGATTGTGATGTAAAAATAAAAGATATTAATGAAAATTTTAAAAAGGGGATTCAGTAGCAACCCAATTGAACTATACAACAAAAAATGTATTTCCTAAGTCCAAAAATTTTCTTTGTACCAATTCTGATTCACCAATAGGACATAATTTTTCCTATCTGAAAACTGTTTATTAAAAAAACCTAGAAATTTATGCAATCTATTCAAAGAGTGGTTATGCCCTTTCCCCCTTTCTAAGACAATCACTTGAGAGAGAGTTTGTTTCTTTTTAAAGTTAAAGAATCACTTTTCTACAACAAAAATCAAATAACAAATATATACCTACATTATCCTAATTTTTCTTTCCTTTAAAAATTATACTAGATATAGACTTTTTATCTTCAATAATATTTTATTTTTCCAAATACATGTAAAGACAATTTTCAACATTTATTTTTGTAAGATTTCATATTCCAAATTTTTCTACTTCCCTCCCTTCCCTCCCCTTCCCCAAGATAGCAAGCAATCTGATTTGATTAAATACATGCAATTCTTTTAAACATTTTTCCATATTTGTCATTTTTTGTGCAAGAAAAATCAGACCAAAAGATAGAAAACTATGAGAAAGAAAAACAAACAAATAACAAAAAGGTGAAAATACTATGGTTGGAACAACCTTAAGTCTCCATAGTTGTCTCTAAAGATGGGGATGGCACTTTCCATCCCAAGTCTATTGAAATTGCTTTGAATCACCACATTGCTGAGAAGAGCCAAGTCCATCATGTTCATCATCAGAGAATCTTGCTGCTATTGTGTACAATGTTCTCTTTGTTCTGCTCACTTCACTTGACACAGTATCAGTTCATATAAGTCTTTTCTGAAATCAATCTGCTCATCATTTCTTATAGAACAATATTACTCCAGTGCATTCATATACCACAACTTATTCAGCCATTCCCTATATGATGGACATTCATTCAATTTCCAGTTCCTTGCCACTACAAAAAAGGCTATTTACAAATATTTTTTGTACATGTGTGTCCTTTTCTCTCTTTTATGATTATCTCAACTTTTCAAAGAAAACAAGTGTATAAGCTTTTTTTTTGATTAGAAACACATTTTACTAGTATTTGCTCAAATTAAATTCCCTAAAAAGTATTATACTAATGAATTTCTTATTTTTCCCTTATGTATGTACATGTTGTATGCAACTTTATTCAGTAAATGTATTGTTTATTTTATTCTTTTGTTTGAAGATATCTCAGAGCTTTCTACCTCATCACTGACCTTGAGTTACTATAGCTTGTCTGCTATCTGCCTGACCCCACTGTTAGCAAAAGCTTTGAACACATACATGAATCATCCATCTGAAAAGTAGCCTCCTTATGAACTTGTATGCAGATAAGAACATATCTTCACATATCCAAGACTAAAGATTGCCACAAAGTTAAAATGTTAATCCCCCAATGATATGAATTTGCAATTAGGGAAATTGTTTATGAGAGAAAATAAGATTCCTTTCTGTAAGAATGGGAGAACCAAAAAACCCTTTTTGTATTTCATCTGTTGGTACTCATTCTTTTAGGGATCAGCAATGCTCCCAAAGCTACAAATAATTCCATTTTAGTCCAATGTAGAAATACTTAGGATGTAAGTAAGTAATGGTGTTCCTTAATCTTGTCAGAGAGCCAGTTGATTGTACACTATAGTTTTATTCCGATAAATTTGTCTTATGTTAGTTTTATTACTTGGCTTGCCTTCATTTCTCTTGTATGGCTGCTGACATCACAAATGTCACCTATTTAAAAACATATTCTGCTAAGTGGTGAACAATATAGTTCTTGAATAAGCCATCCCTAAAACAACTGAATATTTCAAGTCAGTTAAGCTGTATTCTTGCAATTTTCTAGTGCCAAGCAGGGACTTACATAGAAATTTTAGAGATACTTGTTCATCTTAGAAAATTGACACAGTGTTCAGGTGAACAAAAAAAAAGCAGGGGTAGCAATCCTGATCTCAGACCAAGTAAAAGCAAAGATAGACTTAATTAAAAGAGACAAAGAAGGAAATTATATCTTCCTAAAGGGTACCATAGATGATGAAGCAATATCAATAGTAAACATATATGCACCAAGTGGTATAGCATGGAAATTCCTAGAGGAAAGGTTCAGAGAGATGCAAGAAGAAATAGACAGAAAAACTATAATAGTGGGGGATCTCAACCTCCCTCTCTCAGAACTTGA